>PVIJ01008049.1:52070-77419 GCA_004024925.1 Scalopus aquaticus | reverse complement strand
GAGTATGATTCCCTCTAATTCCATCCATGTCGCTGCAAATTGCATGTGTTTATCTTCTTTCCATGCTGAATAGTATTCCATTGTGTATATGTACCACATCTTCTGGATCCAATCATCTATTTTTGGACATCTGGGTTGCTTCCATACCTTTGCTATTGTGAATAGTGCCACAATGAACATATGGGTGCATGTATCCTTTCAGATTAGTGTTTTTGTGTCCTTTGGGTAAATTCCCAAAAGTGGTATTGCTGGGTCGTATGGGAGCTCCATGTTTAGCAATTTGAGGAATCGCCATACAGCTTTCCATAGTGGTTGGACCAGTTCACATTCCCACCAGCAGTGTAGAAGAGTTCCTTTTTCTCCACAAGATAATAAATTTTAATCCTTTAAATCTAGTGCCAGTTAGGTTCATTGTAAAAGGGAAATGCATGTTAGCAAGTATCTTTACTTTAGCAATATATTAAAAATTTTTAACCAAAAATTACTGACCGGAGTAAAATACTGTACTGTGCTTTCTGATTCACTTTTTATCTGCAAAAAATAGCTAAATGGATTTCTAATCTGAGTCACTTTATGACTTATAATCTAGTTTGACGCTCCTGGGCCTTGCTCGAGTAAGCAAACCACCTAGCTAACGCGCTGAGTCAGTTGTGGCTTCTCAACTTCTTTGTTTCTTGTCCACTCAGCAACCTGTCAGTTGTATATCCTTTCTACACCATCCCTTGCAAACTTGTCCTGACACAGCATTTGCCAGCATCCAACAAGTTGGAACAGAAGCTACTTAGAGTATACAGAGCCAGTGAGCAAATTACTGACTTCAGTACTGCTGATGGAAAAGGCTGGTTCATTCTTTTGGGTTTCAGTATCTTTTACTAGTGTATATTTTGGGAAACTAATGAAGTATAAGCACATTTCTCACAGTAAGTTGGAACTGATGGAATCCTATATTTGGAGTAGGCAGTCTTAGGTGAAACACCATCTTGAAAAGAATCCTGATAAAGCATTGCCAGCCAAAGGAGCTAAGAACTGACACTTTGGTAAAAGTTGCTATATGACATTCATTTAAGTATCCCCAGAATTTGAATGCTAACTTACTTATGACCCAGGCAAGGGAGGGAGGACTTGAATTAGCAAGTAGCCAGTGAAAGTATTCATCCTAGATTTTCCCACTGGGAAACACCTTACTCAACTCTCCATCTCCCATGGAGTTAAGGAAAAGCAAGTAGTGAAAATAGTATAAAATGTAAAAACATTATATATATTTATGATTCATGATGCATGAGACTATTGTACTACATCAAACTCAGGATCTGGAAAAGGAAGTGAATCTGCCAGTTTTTTAAAAATTAATTTATTTTAGACACTTTATTTTCTTTAATTTATTGACGGATAGAATTGGGGGGTAGGCCAGAGGTGCAGAGGGGGGATGTGTGTGAGAGGATTCACCAGAGACAGAGTGGGGAGCACAACAGGCAGATTGACTGAAATACATTGCTGAGAGGAGCAGTGGGAGAGATATGAGAGGTCTGCTGGGCCATGTGGGCCAGCTCCCTGGCCAGGGATAGAACTCATGCCTTTAAGAGGCAGTGGCTGGGCTATATATAGCTTGATAGTGCTGAGAGTTAACCCCTGCACCACCAGGAAGGGCCCTGTAGGTACATTTTAACTAAGATCTAATTTAGAAAAATGTTGAATCAGGCTGATAGAGTCTTAAAATTTGCTATTTCTCTGTTACTAGTCAAAAACTCATGTAATATTTGCCAGTCTATATTGCTGGTCATCTATTCAGGTACTCAGCTTCCAGTGGCAACTACTGTTCCAAAAGACCAGAAATTTTCTTCTCCCAAGGAGAAAATAGTACATTACTTATAGGATAAATAGCAAATAATATTGTTGTAGGGATTTTGGGTATGAAGAAATTTGGAAAGGCATTAGTAAACTGAGCTAACATCATCAATTGTCTGAAATTAGACAATTTTCCACCTTTTAATAGTTCAGACAGCGAATGACCTCTTGGGGGCAGTGAAGTTTGAAGGTTACCACTAAGTAACCAAGATTGTGAATTCTAAGTTTGTTCTTAGTTTTACTTAAAAAAAAAGTTATGGTTAAAAAAACTGGCCCTATTCCAGAACTCAAATGTGCTACCTTGTAGATAGTTTCCTTAATGAAACTTTTGAAGAGAGATAACAGAATTTGAGAAAATTCCAGGATTTGATTGATTAAACCTTATTTATAACCCAGGCAAAAAAGGAGAGGACATTTAAGATAGCTAGAAAACCCGTTTTAGTGCCAGATTTTTTGACTGGGAAACACCTGACTTAGCCTAACACCCCACCTAAGGAAGGGTTAAAGAACAAGTTTGAAACGGTAAAATAGCTGTGTAATAAATTAAATTAATTCAAACAAGCAAAGCTACTACGCGTTATTACTTGAAGATCCAGGATGCAAAGAATGCTATGGGTGGGCCTCAGGACATGGAGAGGAATCGTTAAAAATAGGCAAAGGTAAAAATGGCTCATATGACTTGAAAAATTGTAGCTCCTCGATGAAAGGTCACTTTAAAATGTAACAATTGCCGACTGTTAATAAAGTGACCTGTATTTGTGGAAGAGGCCCTACTTGGCGGCACCCAGTTTGACCTTGCCTACTGCATCATTTCTCGCTAGTATCCTGTTGGCCAGATCTTCTGCAGCTTCTAAGATCTGAAGATTCTGGCTATAGGGTTCCACGAGAGTCACAATATGAGGCACCAGCGAGAAGCCAGCTCCAGGCCAGTCGTTTCCCTGAACTCTCAATACCCCAAGGTCACGCAGTCAGCACCCTGCATTGTATGGACTCTACAATGAAAGAACAGGGCGCACTTTCACCCTCAGACCACAGCTTCTGCAGGACACGGCGCCGGGGATCTCGTTCACAACGCCTCCCGGCTCATCTTAGGCATATTCACTCGACCACCCAGACCCCGACCAGACGCCGACCGGACCCCTTAACTGGTCAAGCTCTTTCACGCTTCCAGACTGTTAAGCCCCCTTCCCCCCAGATCTGTTTACAAGTCCCCACTGGGGCGCAGCGCTCCTTTCCCCTCCGCCTCCACTGCAGAGGGGGGCACCCCGTCCGCCAGCAGCCACGGCGCTCCTGGAACCCCGGCGCGCCAGCACTGCGGCCCCAGAGCCCCGGGAACGCCGCGGCCCGGGGCGGGCGGCCGCCGAGGACCCCTCCCCGCGCCCAGACGCTCGGCGCGCAGGGCCGGGCGGGGCCCGCGCGACCCCCGCGCCAGGCCGGCCGCCGCCTCCCCCCTACCCGGCAGGCGCCAGGGCCGAGGAGGCGGGGAGAGGAGGTCACCGCGCCTGCGCGCTGGGAGGCGTGACCCGGGTGGGAAAGCCCTCCGCGGCCGCCATTTTGGCTACCTCTGTCGGTCTGTTCAGTTACCACGTGAACCGCCGACGGAGACCCGTGGGGGGGAGGCGGCGGCAGCGAGAAGTGAGAAAGGAAAAAAGACCGCGAGGGGCAGGGGGTGTCGGGGTGGGGCGACGCGGTGACACCCGAGGCCCGGGGGCGGCGGCGGATCGGGGCCATCGGGGCTGAAGCAGCCCGGGAGCGGCGGCGGCGGCGGTCGGACAAACGGACTGACCGAGCCGGGCGGCGGCGGGAGCCGCGGGAGCAGCCGGAACGATGCCGGCCGTGAGCCTCCCGCCCAAGGAGAACGCGCTCTTCAAGCGGATCTTGGTGAGTGTGAGGCTCCGGGCCAGCGGTGGGCAGGATGGAGCCGGGACCCGGGCCTGTCAACCCTGCCCTCGGCCCGGCGGGCACCGAGCCACCCTCGCCCGGGACCCGCCTTCGTGCGCCCGCCCAGGCCGGGCGCTCGCCCGCGACCCCTCGCTCGGTTGGCCCCGCGCGCCGGGGACCCCGGGCCCTCCTCGGGTTCCCACGCCCGGAGGCCGTGGTTCCGGCCTAGGCCTCGATCGCCTGGCTGCTAGACCGCCGGTCTCCATCCGCCCGAGCCGCGGGAGCGGAGGCCTGGCCTCCAGCGGGGGGCGCGCACCGGGGCAGCGGCGCGGCGCGGGCGGTGCGGGCACCCCGCCGGCAGGCCGGGTGGCCCCTTGGAAGGAACAGGTGGTGCGGCTGCGGCTCGGCTCATTCATTGCCCCAGCGCGGTTCTCCCTCCATCGTCCGTCCCTCCCTCTTCCTCTCCTCTGGGGATTCACCTGTCCCCGCCCGACCCGGGGTCACTGAATGACCTGGGAGGAGGGAACGGGAGGTGTGCCGAGGAGGAACGGAGGCTTTCTCCATCACGGGCTCCGGAGAGTCAGTTACATACTTGAGTGTGCGGCTTCTCGGCCTTTCCCCCCTTTCTCGAGTAGGGAAGAGGTATTTATTTCTTAGTTTCCGAGCGGGAAACAGCCCCACCCGGTCACCCTCCTGGAGAGGTGGGGCGCGTGGCGAGGGGGCGGTCCGGTAGGAAGTGAAAAGTTAAGAGATTTTAGCTGAGACGTTCTGGTCACGAATTTTCTTCGACCGAAGTGTGTTAACACCGAGACAAACATTTAGCAGCAGAGAAAGAATAAAGAACTTTTGAGATGGCTTCTTTTGACGCTAGCTCAGACTCACCCGTTGCCTACATTTGCAGCGTGTGCACTTCGCCTTTTTTTTTTTCCCATATCACAAGTGTAGTGATGTTTGGGGACTGTTTACATCGTAGGATGTGTCTTGTGGCCTTGGCGCTGTCATTCACACAGTGTGGCACCGTTTTTGTTTGGCACTCAGTGTGTGGGCTGTGCCTTCCGTGAAGACATTTCTTTGTGAGAAGATCAACTGTGTTTATCAAACTTAAGACTTTAAAAATTTGGTGTGTCTGGAAGTGTTAGCTTTTGCTCCTGCAGTTTTAATTTATTTTTTCCTATTTGAAAGTAAAACAACTCTGGGGATCCAGTTTTGCTAGAAATAAGAAAAACTCATGTTCAGCTAACTTACGAGACTATCCATATACCCCATAGATTTAGTTAAACGTGTGTTGAAGAACATATCAAAGTCACATCCACTATCATGTAACTCTTAGTTATCTTGAAATCTTTATTAGCTATTTCTGTTTTAAGACTCATTGGAGTGCAGGTGGGACTATGGTGTAGTTTCAGGATAGCAATTTGTCCTTAATCTCCCCCACTCTTTATATTGAAAAAAATTAAAGCTGAAAAATTGAGAGGCGTATGAGAAGCACTCATCGTGGCCTAAATTAAATATTCAAAATTTTGCCAAATTTGCTTTCTCTGTCTCTCCCCATACATGTATAAAAGAGTTTTAAAAAAGTAAGTTGCAGACAAAGCTTGCAGAAGGACTTTGCCCTGTATAACCACTATCTGATTAACAATCACTTTCCAGTATTGTCTCACAGCTAGATCATATTAAAATTCTCCTTATTGCTAGTGTAGTGCTTCTTAAATCAGACTTCTAATCTTGAGATATATGTGGATTCACATGAAGTTTTAGGAGATAATAGAGAGATTCCTGTACCCTTTACCCAGTTTCTCAAATGCTTTCTAATGCCTTCAAAACGATACGTAGTTCAGTATCCTAACCTTGGTACTTAAGATCTACCAATCTTGCTATCTGCTTTCCCTTTCACTTGTACTAATAATATGTTTCTGTAGTTCAATGCAGTGTTACCCCCTCACGAGTGTAGATCAGGTAACCACCTCTACCGTCAGTGCACTGCATATGGAGACGCAAGGGGCCCTCTGTTGCCCTTGTAGAGCTGTCACCCTCCCACCCCTTTCCCCCATCCTGTCAATATTACTGGCCTGTTCTCTCTTTTCTTTTGTCACTTCAAGAATGTTTACTAAAAAGAGTTGCATAGTATCTGATTTTTTTAGCATTGCCCTTTTGTAATCAACACAGTTCTCTTGACATTCATCCAAGTTTTGGGGGTGTATCAAGAGTTTCTTTTTGTTTCTGAGTAGAATTCTCTGATATGGATGTAGCATAGTTTGTTTAATGATTAATAAAATGACAGTTTTTTTCTTTTTTTTTTTTTTAAAGATTTATTTATGCATACAAGCTGATGCGTGGGGTGGTGAGAGGATTCACCAGAGACAGAGTGGGGAGCAGAACAGGCAGATCGGCTGAAGTACACTGCTCAGGAGAGCAGCGGGCGAGACACAGAGGTCTGCTGCACCACTTGGGAAGCTCCCTGGCCAGGGATCGAACTTGTGCTGCAGTGGCACTGGATGGCTTCACAGTGCTGTGCTTAACCCGCTGCGCCACCAGGAGGCCCCCAAAATGGCAATTTTTCATTAAATATCTTAAATAATTATTTTGGTGGTGCTAGTGGAGTTGAAATCAAAGTGCTCAACTATTTATTGTGATAAAGGTCTGTGCTAAAGAAATGTGAAAATAGCTAAATGAAGAAGGAGGTATAATGTCCTTATTGTTCTCTGCTAGTAGGAATGAAGAAAAAAAAACTTACCATAAGTATATTTAGTATTTTGGGCCTCCCTGGTGGCGCAGCGGTTGAGCGCTGCGCTGTGGAGCTATCGGCAGCGGTGATGCGAGTTCGACGCCTGGCCGGGGAGAATCCCACATGGCGTGGGCGGACCTCTCCTGCCTTGCCCGCTGTTCCCCTCAGCGGTGTATTTCTGATCTGCCTGTTCTGCTACCTGCTCTGTCTCTGTTGAAACCTCTCGTCGTCCCACGACTCTGGCCTGTACCCCAGCTTGCATGTATAAATAATAATAAAAAAAGATATACACTCTTAAAATGGAAAAAAAATGGACTTCAGGACTGACAAAAACAGAAACAAAAAAAAATTTAAAAAAGTATATTTAGTATTTTGGTTCTTTAAAATTGCTACTTCTTGCTCCATTGTAATAGCAAGTTTGCTCTTTTGATTTTAAGCTCCCCTGTCCAGTAAAGGAAGGGACTGGACACACTCAGCCTTATAGTGAGTTTGGGGGGATTGTGAACTGTGAGGTCATTTCAGATGCATTCAGTTTTTGAGCTGCTACTTTATAACTTGTACCATGAAGTTAGTTTGTATTAAAAAAATTAAATAGTAAGTTTTCAAGTGAAGCCTAGTTTACATTTTAGTTTGCAAGAAAATTCACATTTTCTGTAGTGGGATTTCTTGACTTCTAGTCTACTTGCTATATAGGATTCAATTTTTTTTTTAAGATTTATTTATTTATGCATACAAGCTGGGGTACAGGCTAGAGGCGTGGGGTGGTGAGAGGGTTCACCAGAGACAGAGTGGGGAGCAGAACAGGCAGATTGAAGGAAACACACTGCTGAGGGGAGCAGCTGGCGAGGCCTGAGGGGTCTGGGGCACCATGTGGGAATCTCCCCAGCCTAGTCAAACTCCCAGTTGCTAAGCGCTTAACCGCTGCACCACCAGGGAGGCCCTAGGATTCAATTTTGTTGCAGATTTGGCCCATCTTCTTTTCCTTACTATTTTATCATCTTCTGACTGTTTGGTCCAATGTGTACAAAATGTGTGTCTGTAATTGTCTAGAGAAAGGGTGGGTGATGAATTTAATGTGATATTATGTAGTTTAGTTTAAAGAATTTGTGTTTGCCAGAAGCCATTTTTTACATTTTGTTGTTGTTGTAATTACCTCTATTGTAACAATTTTCGAAACCAAGTCCTTAGCCTGGTGGTGGGAGTGGGGTGGTGGCTGCTGCTGAGGGGGGGATTCCTGTACCACCAAGCACAGTCAAGGGGGTAAAACAATGGCACTTCAGTAACAATGAAGAAATTTAATAATAAAAAAGAAATGATAAGCTTATCATTTCAAAATGTCGTGAAAGGGCCTCCCTGGTGGTGCAGTGGGTTAACTAAGTCTCAGCCTATGAAGCTATCCACAGCCATTGCAGCACGAGTGTGATCTGCGGCCAGGGAGCTTCCCACATGGCACAGCAGACCTCTCCTGTCTCCCCGCTGCTCCCCTCAGCAGTGTATTTCAGTCGATCTGCCTGTTCTGCTCCTCAGTCTGTCTCTGGTGAATCCTCTCATCACCCAGACCTCCGGCCTACACCCCAGTTCTTGTATGCATAAATAAATAAGTCTTTTTTTAAAAGTTTCGTAGAAAAGGAAGACTGTGGCACTACCTACTCGTAGAGCTGTTTGTTCCTCTACATAGTTTAAGGGGCATTGCCAGATCTTCATACCCCTTTTTTAGAACCTAGGGTGAAGGTAGTGAAAAAGCTGCTGCCAGGGTAGAGAGAAACCCATACCTTTCCAGATTTTAGCCCACTTGGAAAAGTTGGACATACATTGATGCCTTGCAGTGAAGTGTTGTTAGGTAGGTGACTGTTGCTGCTTTTCTTTCTTCAGACGTGAATGTGAGCTATGAGGAAGATGGCTAAGTTGGGAGTCTTAAAATAATGTACATTAATCTATTTTTGGATTTTTGCCAGAATGATTGAAGTTAGTTAAAAGTCTAAAGGACAGGCTTTTCCTTTTCTAGAAAAGGTGTAAGTGAAGTTGGCATACCATGGTGATAATATTTGTGATTTAGTGAAAACTCAACCATTTTTACTGTACAGTAGAACTTTCGGTAATGATGGAAAAAGTTTTATAACAGCCTTCTCTAATGTGGTGTAGCCGTTAGCTATGGGCAGTTATTATACGCTTGAAATATGGCTAGTGATTGGGGAGCTAAATTTTTAACTTCAGTTTAGATTCAAATAACCACATGTAAATAGTTAACATTTTGGACTTTTAGAATTTTTTTTTGCTCAAAATGTGTTAAGGCATAGACATTTTTTTTAAGACTGAGACTTAGTTTTTTTTATTCTCCCCAGGCCAGCCACTTACACCACACTTCCTAGTGTTTTATCTGTTTTAGGGAGAGGCAGTTCTTTGTTAAGTAAAAGAATTGTAATAATTGTTAGATGGCTACACTCTGTAGATACCTAAACCTATTGTAGATAAATTATTTCATAGGACATAATGCCTTTTTACAGAAAAAATGCTATTTTTACCCTTAAAAAGATGCTGCTTAGGTTAGATTTAGTTGCAGGTGAAATTAAGATTAGGAGTTGTTGACAAGTAGATTTCCGTATGTACATGGAAGGTCATCTGATTTAGTAGCAGTTGTAACTTTGCAACTAAGTATGGACAGTAACCTTGAAATTGGCTTTAATATATTTTGCTTGTTAGAAAATGTTAGAATATAACAAAAAACCAAAATGGAAACAAAGTTTTACTTGCTGTGAGGTACCCTTCTGTACAGAGCAGGTAATTAAATGTTTAAACTAGAGTGAATTTCTGCTTTATACTAGACAATGAGATGCAGTTTTGCTATAATGTACACCTAGTACATTCTTAGGAAATTTAGAGTATATATTTATGTCTAAAAATTTAATGTGAAGAAAACTTTTTCATAAATGGGGAGAAAAAACTGATAATATAGCAAGTTTATTATTTTTTCTTTTAAATTTTTGCCCTAAATTATTTTTTTTAATTCTTTATTTTTTTCCTGCCTTAAATTCTTTTTGGAATGAGGTGTAGTATGGATAAATATATATTATGCTTTTATTTAAACTGACAAAGCATGTGTTTTTTCCCGCCATACCTTAGTGTGTTAGAAACCAGCAGTGTTTCAAAAGTGATCCTTTGGGTTAAGACAGTAGGTTAAAATACTTGTTTGTGGATTATTTGGAGAATATACAGTATTCTGGTTAGGAAAAACAAAACAAAAAAGAATGACCACAGCTTAATTTTTAATAGAGTAGACAACACTGTTTTTAGAAAAGCAGATGAAAACTTAATTAGGGAACTGAATTTAATATTCAGTTCTGTGGCCATTCAAAGTCTTAACAGTTGTGGGTTGTTACTAGTCTGTGTTACACAGACTAGTATTTGATGGTAATGGAGCTGCCATTCCAACTATCACTTTGAAGGATGCATTAAGAGACTGCTTCCATGGAGGTAGTGCTCTTGCCCTGTGTGATTGGAAGCCTGGAGGGCTCCTGCCAACCAGCCTTAACTGGAGGGTCTCATCGCTTAGTGTGCGGTCTGACTTCTTTAGTATTTCTGCTTTGGGCAATGCAGTCTCACAGAGAATCTCACTGATTCGCGTGTCTCTTCTTTGTTCATAAAAGTGTTTTTGAATATAAAAAGCTGGGTCATATTAGTGATCATATGTACAGGACTGTCGAGGATTATCTATCCACATATCTGCGTGGCTCATTTCTTCTCTTACTTTCTCTAGAATTCTGCTTAGATGTCCTCTAAGTGTTAGATGCCTCCTTGACTGGATGTCCCTTCCCAACTCAATCTTCTTATTTTCTTCTTTGATTAATTTTTCCCCTATGTGTATATTTGTAATTTATCATATCTTAACACAATTAAAATGTAGTTTTATGAGGATAGGAACTTATTCTGTTAATTGCTGTATCTCCATTGGTTATAGTAATATACTGTAGTAGATAATGTTTGTTGCATGAAGTGAGTTCACAACAGTGAATATAGGGCATGGGAAGATCATCTTCGGATTGTGTGCTTGTGTAGATTTTTGGAGAAGGAAGTTAAGCTGGGCCTTGGCATGGTAGAGTACATTATTATATGAGATAATTGTAGGATAGCAGGCAGAACCTGTATTACCCAGTACGACCTTGGATGTTTCATTTCTGAATGAATCATAGTATTAGTTTGTTTACCCTGGCCTTTCTTCCATTGCAAAAACATGATAAGAGGAAATTTTCATTGTTTCTTTCTTGGTGGTTTTAGCATTGGAGAAAAATGGCATCTGGATTAAATGAGGATGTTTGTCGTGAGGAGGCTGCTGAATCAGATAGTGACACTCAGTCATGTGTGGTTTCATAAAGCTCTGCAACTGATTCTGATTCGAAGTCAGGGGTGAGGACCATGTATATGATGTTATCAAACAGGAAAACAAAGTAGAAGGGAACCTTTTTGTAGTTTAGAGTTGCTTTGTGTTTTTGAGAAAATACTAAAATCTACTTGAATTCTTAAAATTTGGAAAGTATTTTGGGAAACTGGTGTGGCAGAGCAAGTCACTCAGACTAATAAATGAGTATTGCCAAAAATCAACATTCAGATCTAAATACAACTTTGCTCTCTATTTATAGACAGGAAGCCTGTTGAAGAGAGAAAAAACTTAAGTTTTTTTTTTTAAGATTTTATTTATTTTTGCATAGAAGAACTGGGGTGTAAGCCAGAGGGGTGTGTGTGTGTGTGTGTGTGTGTGTGTGTGTGTGTGTATGTATTTGTGTATTCACCAGAGACCGAGTGGGGAGCAGAAAAGGCAGATCCACTGAAACACACTGCAGAGGGGAGCAGTGGGCAAGGCAGGAGAGATCTGCTGCACCATGTGGGAAGCTCCCTAGTCGGGGATCAAATTCTGTGCTGCAGTGGCTGCTGATAGCTTCATATTGCTGAGACTTAACGCCTTGCGCCATCAGGGAGACCCCCTAAAGTAATTTCTTAATTTTAATTTAATAGTAATCTTTTTTGGCCACTTAAAAGTAAAGTAAAAGCTACAACAAGGAAATAAATGATAGTTATAAGTTTTTGTTACCCGAAATGAATCTCTACTGAGATTTCAGTTGCGAACATTTTAAATTTCCAATAAAATCTACTAATACAGGAAATTAATCTTATTTGAAGCCAGTGATTGGGGTGTGTGTATATTTACACAGCAGGTTTATTGAGGAAAGGGAAAAAAAGGAAAGAGAGATGCCTGCATAGACAGGTGGGCGGCCTTCAGTGACAGGAACTGCAAAGCCAGAGAGATTTTTTATCTTAATGGCTTCATTTGATTTTATTATAGAGATCTTTTAAACATTCTTGTGTGGCAGCTGTAAGAATTTTGTATGATTGAATATAAAAAAAGAAATGAAAGTTTACTTTTGAAAAGAGACCTGGACAAAAGAAAACCCTGAAGGTTGGCTCTCTGCTTCCACAAGTGATTGTTCCAGATAATTACCTTGATAATGACTTATAGTTAATGTGGTACTCTTTATTTTTCAGAGAGTTCTCATTGTAGATTCCAAGATCACCTTTGATACCAGTGCGTGAAAACTGAGTCAGAATCATTCTCTAGGATTTGGAAATGAAGTAACCTAGCTTTGATTTAGCATTTATTTTGAGCCAGATTTTATGTTAGGTTTTTTTTTTTAATTAATGGAAATAAATCTTGCATCATTCCTCTGAGGAAATTATGATAAGTATACCAATATTTTTTATTGCATTGTTAAACCATGTGTCTAGTTGCTTTATGTGCTGTCAGTTGTGCTGCATCAGACATGGGTCCTCAAGCCGCCGCACTGTGCAGTAGCATGCAGTAAAAGCCACGGGACTTCTGGGAAGAGTGGGTTTGGGTATTCAGATTCCATTAGTGACAGATAAATGACTAAGATAAGAAGCAACAATTTTACTTAAGTTAAATGCTTAGCATGTACATACTATAGTGTGAATACTGCACTTTACCTCTAACAAGACCTGGAGTTTGTTTGTAGAAGTGGGTGTCAGTGCATTGCGGAGTGATGGAAGGAGCTCTTCTGAACTCCGAGGCAAAGCTGTGCATCAGATGCAGTGGGTGTGGCTCGTGAATCAAAGTAACTGGTCGATGTTAGAAGCCTGTTTGCTGTCTGTATAGCTTGTTTTAGTTGGGTGTGCTTTTTCTGTGCTTACCCTAGTATTTTTTTTTAAAGATTTATTTATTTATGCATACAAGCTGGGGTATAGGCCAGAAGTGTGGGGTGGTGAGAGGATTCACCAGAGACAGAGTGGGGAGCAGAACAGGCAGATCAACCAAAGCACACAGCTGAGGGCAGCAGTGGGTGAGGCAGGAGAGGTCTGCTGTGCCATGTGGGAAGCTCTCTGGCCGGGTATCGAATTCATGCTGCAGTGGCTCTGGATAGCTTCATAGTGCTGCGCTTAACCCGTTGCGCCACCAGAGAGGCCCTACCCTACTATTTCTGGTGGACAAAACCCCTCAGAAGCAAATGTGAAATTTGAAATTTAGAATGCAAAAAATGTCCCCTAATATAGCTATCATGTTGGAATAAGTATGTATTTCAAAACAAGCTTTATAGTAAAACCAATTCCACATTATCTGACAGTGATGTGAGGATCACAGCCTGGGACTGGGTAGCTTTTTCTTCCCTCTGAAATGTGGCAGTTGATCAATTTAGATCTCCTCAAACCTAGTCTCTGAGATAATGAATGGCATTCTTTGCTGACTTGGTTGATAATGCTACTGAAGAGACTTAAGCTTTTAACATTTAAGGGACTTAGATACCCCAGGTGTCAAAAGTTTTAGGCTAATTCATTCTAAAGTTTTTTTGTGGGGAGATTAATGTTTAAAAAAAAATACTTCAGGCATTAATGTGTTACTTAAACAAGTGAAAAAGATATTGCTTTATTTTGTGTTTTCAAGCAATTTTAGTGCTAAATATAGGGGAGGTCTTAATGGAAAGAATAATAGAAGAGTTCTGGGTTTGACTCCTGACTCTTTTTTACTTTATCCATTATTCTTTTTGAGACTCAGTTTGTAAATCTGAGTGAAAGAGAAAAACGCTTTTCTTATCAACCTCACTGGTCAGGTAGTGAGATGTGTCCAAAAGTACCTGACAAGTGGTATAGCCATGTGTTTTATTATTTATAGTCTGTTGTAGTATGTGCAGTTTATTAAGAACTTTAGCTTTTTCATTGAGTTGACCTCATCGTTTTATATTATCTTTTCCTTGTGTCTTATATTCAGTTTGGTATTTTAATTTCCTTTTTGTATGTATGTTGGTATTTAGAAGGTTTATATTTTTGTTCTAGTCAGTTGGCTTTATACTTGCACCTAACCAAAATCAAACAAAAAACAAAACCTTCCTTAGTTTTCTCTCTCTTTTTTAAAAAAAGATTTATTTATGCATACAGGCTGGGGTGTAGGCCAGAGATGTGGATTGGTGAGAGGATTCACCAGAGACAGAGTGGGGATTAGAACAGGCAGAATGACTGAAGTACACTGCTGAGGGGAGCAGTGGGTGAGGCAGGAGAGGTCTGCTGCGCCATGTGGGAAGCTCCCTGCTGGGGATCGAACTCTTGCTGCAGTGGCTCTGGACAGCTTCAAAGTGCTGCACTTAACCTGTTGTGCCACCACAGAGGCCCCCTTACTTCTCTTTTTAATTTAAGGCTTCTTTGATTTGTTGGCTTTAAATTAAATCCATTGAATCTCAATTTCCTTGTGTGTGAGGTTGTGAATGAGCTTATTCTTTATTTTTTAAAAATCTCTTTGACTTTTCAAAGTTTTTTTTTAAAGATTGATTTATGCATACAAGAACTGGGGTGCAGGCCAGAGGTGTGGGGGGTGAGAGGATTCACCAGACACAGAGTGGGGAGCAGAACAGGCAGATTGACTGAAATACACTGCTGAGGGGAGCAGTGGGCGAGACAGGAGAGGTCTGCTGCACCATGAGGGAACCTCCCTGACTGCTGGGGATCGAACTCATGCTGTAATGGCTGTGGACAGCTTCACCACTTGAGAGGCACCAGGGAGGCCCACATTTCAAAGTATTATTGTTTTGTGTGAGTGTACCGTTTTATATGTGATTTCTCCCCTTCCAACCTTGGTTAACATCTTTGTTTTAGTTTGGTTCTATAACTAAATATAGTTAATATTTACCAGCAGACATTTTGCCGAAGTATTCCCAATCATCTCTTCCTTGGGTGAAGTGCACTGTCTAGTAGAGGTTTCTCAGCACAGCTTATGTGTAACTCAAATTCTTACTTGTAAAAATTGTTTTCCTGGTCTTGATATTTGAGAGACAGTTTGGCTGGATATAAAAAATCCTTGTCTGCATCTTTTAAAATTTCTTGAAAATATTGTCCTGCAGTTGCAGTTGTCCTGATTGCATATTGCTGATTCCAACCTGATTTTTTTTCTCCCCATGTAGATGACTTGGTCATCTTTTTCTTTTCTTTTGGGCATTTTTCTCTTTTTTTTGTGATATTGAATTGTTTTACCAGGACATGTTTCCATATCAACTCTTCTGGATAAAATTTCCCTAGTGTGTAGTTTTTGAGTGTAGATTAATGTTTTCCTTTAATTTGAGGCTTACTGTTCTAAATACTCTGTACATTTGTTTCGATTGTTCAGTGATCTTTGCTTGTTGAATTTTCTTTTATATCTAGTATTTTCCTTCCATTCTTTTCACCTCTTTTCATTTAATTGAGAAGCACTCCTATCCCTTTAAATCATAAAACTTATAATTTGGTCTTCATTTCTGATATGATTTTGTTTTTCTTTGTCAAAATTGGTTTTTTCTGTTTTACATCTTTTTGTTTTGGCTCTTAAATTTTGAGTATCTGATAGGAGTGTTCTTTTATGTCTGCATCTGTTATTTTTATTTTGTGATGGAGCATTGTGTGACATCTTTCTTTCATTGCTGGGGTTTTTTGTTGTGTTTTCATCTGCCAATTTTTTTTTAAAGATTTATTTTTTTATACATACAAGCTGGGGTACAGGCCAGAGGCATGGGGCGGCGAGAGGGTTCACCAGAGATGCAGTGGGGAGCAGAACAGGCAGATCAGAAATACACTGCTGAGGGGAGCAGCAGGCAAGGCAGGAGAGGTCTGCAGCACCATGTGGGATTCTCCTCGGCTGGGCGTCGAACTCACATTGCGTGCTGCCAACAGTTCCACAACGCAGCGCTTAACCGCTGCGCCACCAGGGAGCCCTCATCTGCCAATTTTTATTTTATTCTATAAGTAACTTGGTATGGATGCTGGGTTCTTGGTTCAAATTATTTGTGATGAATTTTACTGGATCATCAATGAGACAATTTTCTTTTTGGAATCAGGTTTGGGTGACTTCCTCAGACTCTTAGTTTTTTTCTTGCTACATACAGTGAAATGCAATATATTAAATAAATGTTCCTTTCCCCTTCTAGTTCTGTCTTGTTTCAGTAGGACCTTTACCTTCACTGGCTTCCTTTTCCATCAAACCTCCCTGGGACACTTCTTCCTTCCAAGACTTCTCTGAAACTACTGGAATTGCCTTCTGTGGTCTCTTCACACTTTTTTAAGCCTCTTCTTTTTGACTCTCTGCTGGTTGCTGCTTTTACTATTATGTCTCAGTACATCTTTTGGTGGACCCTTTCCTTCTGAGAGTGAATTCTAGTTGACATTGCATGTGTTCAGTTACCACTTGAACTCTGTTGAATTGCTCTTTTGAACAGTCTTCATTGAAATTCTCGGATATTTGTATACTTGCATGTAAATGGGAGTTTTTAGTTGTCTCCCCTTATTATGCAGACTGGGTGATTTCATGTGCCCTCTTTTGTGGTCTGTGTGGTTTCTGTGAGGATTTGTGAAGTGTTCAGAAATAGGCAGCCATTATCTTATTATCTTTATTTTTATGTGGTATACTTGAAATAATTGTGCTTGCTTTAAAATAACTGCCATTAAAGTTTTATATAATTGATTAAATTGGTTATATGTCTGTTTCTGTGTCTTCATGGGCATTCCGTTGTTCTCTTCAAATTCTGCTAGGAGTATTTATCATTGAAATGATTATAAGGTTCTGTTACATAGCTGCCACTTAATCATATCTATAATACTTTGGTTTTATTGAATCTTGTTTTATCCCTTACAGCAGAGTTCATAGCTTATAACATTCCTTTAACAGAATGCTTATGTTAAGCGGGAATCTCAAATCTTTCTTTAACTTTTCCCCGCCTCGAGTAATATAATTCAGTGCTGGGGGGGAAGGTAAGATTGAAATCTGACACATTTTACAATGTACTAGCAGGTTATAGTATCCAGAAGGCCCATGGTGATTGTCACATTTGCTTTTACTGCCTCTAAGGCCATGTCTGTAATCTTAACCTTTGGGCCCAAAACTTCCAGAGATATAGACCAGTGTTTCCCTAATGCTGATATAAAACCACAAAAGTATTGGTGTAAAGTTCTTGTGTTTTTTATTTTTAGACTGCATACTTTTTAGACTGTGTACTTGATACTTTGAAAATATTGAAATGCCTTTTGTGAATTGTGATAAAAGTATAAAGAACTTTAAAAAATAAGTACTTCAAAACCTTGTGTAAAGTACTCAGTTTATATTTTGAAATTAGACTAGTTCTAAAAAATACAGATATATGGGAACAATATTGCACCGTCTCAAGAGGGCTGCTCAGAGTGTCTAAGGATTTAAAACTGTCCTAGAAGGAGCAGCTAAAAGAACAAATGCATTTAACATGATTAAGAGAAAATGGAACTCTTGCTAGAAACAGTAAAGAGAAGTTAGCGGAAGATAGTCTGATGGCTCAGTATGTCTAAAAATGTTTTAGTGCAGAATGAATTGGCCCCAGTCATGTGCTGTTTGACCACTCACACCAGATGATACTCAAGTTCTCTTATAAGAGATTCAGTAAAATAGTCTGATTAATCCCAGTGGGTCTTATTTTGTATTTCTGTTATAGCAGTAAGACAAACTTTTATTTTACTTTATTTTTTAAAAGATTGATTTATTTATGCATACAAGCTGGGGTGTAGGCCAAAGGTGTGTGTGTCAGGGGGAAGTGTGAGTGGATTCACCAGAGACAGAGTAGGGAGCAGAACAGGCAGATCCACTGAAGTACACTGCTGAGGGGAGCGGCAGGAGAGACAGGAGAGGTCTGCTGCGCCATGTGGGTCAGCTCCCTGGCCGTGGATTGAACTCAGGTTGTCACTGTGGGCAGTTGAGATGACAGTGCTGAGATTTAACTCCTAGACCATCAGGGAGGCTCTGAGATTCCTTTTCATTCAAATAACTGTAAGTTAAAGTATAACTTACTTTACAGTAAGATTTAATAAAATAATCTCTTTACATTACAGTAAAAATGCACAGATCTTGAGTGTGTACTGTTCCATTAGTTTTGACAAGTGTCAAGTGCAACCATTGCCACTTTCAAGATAGAGAATTTTCCATCCTCTCAAAGAACTTTTTTTCTTTGTGATTACGTGTTTTACATTTCTGCTTTCAGGTTTTTCTCTAATCAGTCAAACTGGTTTGGTCTAAATATTGCAACTGTAACTGATAATTGTAGTGCTTTATTTCAACCTTTTTATCAAGTGCTTACTTTGGTGCTTTGTGTGTGTTTACATTTAATTCTTACCCATACCCTGCAAGGTCATTAATGGTCACTTTTTGCAGGTGACATAGTTAAGGCTTTAATAATGATTCTAGTTAGGCAGTGACACAGCTGTGTGAACTCTAAATTAGTGTTGTCCTGTAGTATTGCTGTGATGATGGAATTATTCTGTTTTTGAATTGCCCAGTACAGTAGGCGGTAGTGAGAGGTGGCTATTGAACATCTGAGATGTGGGTAATGAGACTGAGCATCTTTACTGAAGAAATTTAAATTTTATTTAATATTAGTTGATTAAAATGTTAAATAGCTGCAGCTATTAACATTTTAACAGCTGTAAACTCTGGCTCTTCAGGCTCTGTGTGCCCATTCTCCATATAGCTCTCTGCTTTACAGAAATAGCATGACTAATGTAGTTCTAATCCACTGGTGCTACTGCGGCCATCCACTTTCCTAGCAAGTTAGTCAGTGGTCCTCTTTTTTTTTTTTTAAAGATTCATTTATTTATGCATACAAGCTGGGGTGCAGGCCAGAGGTGTGGGGTGCAGGCCAGAAGGTGGTGAGAGGATTCACCCGAGACAGAGTGGGGAGCAGAACAGGCAGATCAACTGAAATACACTGTTGAGGGGAGCAGCAGGTGATACTGGAGAGGTCTGCTGCGCCATGTGATCGAACCCTTGCTGCAGTGGCTCTGGACAGCTTCACAGCGCTGTGTTTAACCTGCTGTGCCACCAGGGAGGCAATAATCAGTGCTTCTTGATTTCTTTTTTGCCTATGACTTTCTGGTTTTTTAATCATGAAACATTTTAAACATATAAAAATAATAAAGAGAACTGTATAGTGCCTCTCTGGTGGTCTAGGGGTTAAGTTTTGGTGCTATCACAGCTGTGGCCTGAGTTCGAGCCCTGGCCAGGGTAATGGTTTAGCAGACCTCTCCTGTCTCGCCTACTGCTCCCCCTCAGCTGTGTATTTCAGTAAATATGGATGTTCTGCTCCCCACTCTGACTCTGGTGAATTCTCTCACCCCCCACACCTCTGGCAAAAAAAAAAAAAACACAAAACAACAAAACAAAAACAAAAACAAACCAGTGTATGATCAACGTGTATCCCAGGTTTGACAGTTACCTTTTGGTTCATTCTTTTTCGTCAGTACGTGTGCCCCTGAGTTATTTTAAGGAAATCCCCAGATGTTAGTTCAGCCTGGCTGACTTTAAAGTCAACTTTAGCTTTTATCATTGAGATTGATTTGAGACTGCAGTACTGTGAATCAGTTTAGAAGAATAAAAATGCTTTTTGCATTAGCTGGGGGAAAGGCTGGGAAGGTATGTTTAATACTAAAGAAAACCATGTCATCATAATGCCAAATCCAAATCATATGTCTTACACTTAAATTTTTTGTGTTACTGTCTTGTTATTGATGTGATTGCCTAGTTTCTTTATTTGCCATGTAACAGTTCCCACTTCTAGGGGATGTTTTTACCATAACAAGGATTTGGAGAAGGGTAATGAACTCTGCAGTGGATAACCTTATATAGATTTTCTGGGGTTTTCACAGCCTGTCCAACTGTTTTATTTATATAAGCAGCCAATCATTTTGGAGATTTTTTTAGCCTTTGTTTTTTTAAAGTGTATGTACTGCTGAAGCTATTCTTCATTGTCTTATCAGTGAAATTAGAGAGTGTATTTCTTTTTTTTTAAAGATTTATTTATTTATGCATACAAGCTGGGGTACAGGCCAGAGGCATGGGTCGGTGAGAGGATTCACCAGACAGAGTGGGGAGCAGAACAGGCAGATCGACAGAAATACACTGCTGAGGGGAGCAGGGGGTGAGGCAGGAGAGGTCTGCCACGCCATGTGGGAATCTCCCTGTCCGGGCGTTGAACTCGCGTCGCTGCTGCTGACAGCTTCACAGTGCAGCGCTTAACTGCTGCTCCACCAGGGAGGCCCTAGAGGGTATATTTCTAGGAAGGTGAGTGGAATTATTTTCAGCCTTATGATAAAGTTTTGTTTCGTACCAGAGTGTCCCATCTCAGCCCCAGTGATGGTGGACTGGGTCTGGCCACCAAGAGGGTCCCCTGCCCAGGGTCACGGCTGCCTGAGACTTTTTAAAATCTGTTTGTTTACGCAGTCAGTTGTTTTCAGATTGGACACATTTCATTCATCTACTTTACAGTACACTGATTCTTCTTAACTCCATTCTGGTAATGAGGCCATAGTAGGAGTCTTTTTTTCTTTTTCTCCTCAGAAAGTGTTTCAGAGTGCTTGACTAACTGCTTTCACCAGGATTTTTATGATGGCTAATTTAAAGTCTTAAAAATCTCATCTCTACTTTGGTGTTTCCTGGACATCTTTTCCCATGCAAGTGGAGACTTTTCTGTCTTCATATGCCACATAATTTTGATTTTGTCCTGGAAAATATGATTGTCAGTTTATCAGACTCTGGGTCTTGTTTAAATTCTGTGGAGAACATTAATGTTGTTGTATATTTGGCTAGGTTCAAGCTGTGTGTCCCAACTCCTCATGTGGTTTGTGGTTCTGATATATCAGTTATTAAAATCCTTGGAAGTTCTGTTTGGTAGCTAGTCTGGGTCTGGATATTGTGTCTGTTAGTTGGGTTCTCGGAGCCTTTGGTTGTGAATAGGATCAGCTCTGTGTACATGTAGTTTGGGGGGTGAACTGTGAAATTCATAAGCATCTTTGTAGTTTCCTTGGGACTCTTGTCACCCTCTGACTAGAAAGTGGGGTTCTAATTATTCCACTAGTCCATGTACTTTCGTGATTACTGCTCTGGCTAGAGGTTTATCAATTTGATTGATCATCCTAAAGAACCAAATTTTGGTTTCACTGATTTCCTATATTTTTCTTGTTTCATTTACTCTGGTCTTACCTCCTGATAGCTTGCATTGCCCTTTTTTTCCTAATTCTTTCTTTCTGACTGATTTTACAATTTTTTCTTTCCTTATTTTCCAGCATTTGGGCTGTGATGTGCCTCTTTTTTCTGTTTTAGTTTATCCAGATTGGTTTTGTTGAAATCTTAGATTTGCGAGTTTAGAGTTTTTATCAAATCTGCACCATTTTTCCATACTTTCTACTTCCTGAGCTCCTGTGTCATATATGTGAGACCATTATTAGTCCACTTGATATTGTTCCATTCCATTTTCGGTAATTTCTATTACAGGTTTTCAGGTTTATGCAATCTCTTAAGTTCTCTGCAGTGGTTTTATGTTTGCTTCATTGGCTCTAAATTCACTGCACTGTAATATTTTGAGCCCATACAGTTAACTTTTCTTTTTTGGTATTATATTTTTGTTGTTTTACAATTTCCATTTTTTAATAGTTTCTGGTGGGATTTCTTGTTTGTTTCTACATTGTCTCCATATTTTCCTTCAATCCTTTTAACATTACACATAGTAATTTTTAAAAGTCTTTGCTCCTTCCATCTTGTTTCTGTTACTTTTGTTTTTTTTTAGACCCCCTTTTGGTTGTGGATGACAATTTCCTGCTTCACATTTCTAATTATGTTTTTCCATAATATTGGGTATGTGGACACTAGGATATTGAATGTCTGGATCACATCGTCTTTGAGGTTTGTTTGGCAGATAGTTAATTTGTTCTTTTCCTGTTTAATTGTTCTTGGTTTACTTTTATGGTTACTTATTAATTAGGCATGATCATTTTAGGACTTGTTTTTAAGTGTGAATAAAAGTGAGCCTGGATTAGCCCTCTCTGAAGGGTGACCTTTATCTGCTGAATCCTTGAGTGTTTAACTAAGTCTTCCATTGGGTGTTTGGAACTCTAAGCTTTCCCAGCCATCTGTGAGCACCAGTAGTTGTTCAGCTTGTGCTACTTGGTGGTTGTTCTTTACCCAGCTTCAGTATGCTTGTGCCATACTTGTTCAGCTTTATATTTGACCTTTTTTTTTTTACTTTATATTTGACTAGTGATTCCAGTTCAGATGTCTGAAGCCTCATCTTGAACAGTTCTCATTCCCTGCTCCAAAATATTCCAGCCATCAGAGCATTTTCTAACCCTGTCTGCTTAGATCAGCTACACTGCCATGCTCTGTTTGGCTCCCCTTTCCCTACTCTACTGTCAGAAAAATACCTCTAGGCAGAAAATAGGATTTTCTTAGGAATCACCTTGTTTCCCTTCTAAGATCACACAGTCCTGTTAGCTCTCTGTCCAATGGCTGAAAATAGTTCTTTAATATTAACTCTCCAGATTTATGCTTGACAAGAGTGTTGCCTGATGCCAGTTATTTCTATGCATTTGGAAGCAGGAGTAAGCTTGTAGCACATGGGCGTGTTTTTTTTTTTTTTAATCTAGTAGAACAGTTTATTATGTTTTAATTATATCCTGTTTTGCTTTACTATAGTTCAGCGTTAACCCTTTGCACTGGAGGCTTTTTTCGCATGGGCGAACCAGCCACTAGAGACGATTTCAGCTGTATTAGGGAAGCGTTTTACAGGTACTTTGAAGTCATGTTGTACTCAAACAAATGTATACAAATAATAAAGTTTCACCGATTTATTTATTTTTACATTGAATACAACAAAATCTGTTAAATATTACACTCTGTAATTACTTTTTGTGTGATATTTAGTCAAACAATCCCCAAGATGCAGCCTCGGTTTGTCAGGACACGTATCACAATGCTAAGCTGAGATTAATCTAAGCTAAGAATTGGCTGAGGATGCAGGCCGAGCCTGGTCCGTGAAAGTAATTGCGATAAGAATATCTTATCACACATCGGAAATAAACATAGTGACTTCCAGACTGCTCGGGCACCCTCGCTGCGCCACTTGAGCGGACGCGTTAAACCGCGGGAGGCCGTGGCAGTGCCGCTCGAGTGGACGCATTAAACCGCCGGGTGCTGGAATGTGCCGCTCGAGTGCAAAGGGTTAATATATTAAAATTTAACTGCTGATCAAAGATAATAGCTTGTAGTTTCTACTGTTACTGTATTTAGTTTTGAATTAACATATGCCCACGAGGACAAAGAGAATACTATAGCCTCATTCCTTACCAAGGGAAACCTTTACTCACAGTTCTGACATTTTAAAGATTTCCCCAAATACAAGAGTTTCAGAAATGGGATTGTAGACTTGTATTTTTAAGATTTTCTTTCTTTCTTATACTATTGTTCGTCTTAGTGCAGTGTTTGATTTCTCCCCTCAGGTGTCGTCCCTGTGGTTCACCCACCACCAGAGCACCCGTGATCCATCACCATAGTCCCTTGGGCTCTTCCCTTCCCTGTTTTGATCTTTCTCTCTCCCTTTCCTCTTCTCCCTTCCCTCCTGGATGCCTTAGACTCATGGTCAGCTTGCAAGTTTTGTCTTTCCTGACTCTTAGTTTGGTTTCTCTATATTCCATACATAAGTAAAACCAACCAATACTTATCTTTTTCTTTCTGATTCATTTCATTTAACATTAATCCCTTCCAGCTCTGTCCATGTTGCCGTAAATGGCATGAGGTTTTTTGGTTACTGAGTAGTATTCCACTGTGTGTATATACCACATCTTCTTGAACCATTCCTCTATTTTAGGACATTTGGGTTGTTTGCATATCTTAGCTATTGTAAATAGTACTGAAGTAAACATAGGAGTGCAGGTTTTCCTTGAATTGGTGTTTTTGTGTTGTTTGGGTAGATTCCTAGGAGTGGAATTGCTGGATCACATGGTAGATCCATTTTTTAGTGTTTTGAGGACTCTCCACACAGCTTTCCATAGTGGTTGGACCAGTTTGCATTCCCACCAGCAGTGTAAGAGGGTTCTTATTTCTTCACATACTCGCCAGCAATTGTTATTTCCTATTATTTTAATAGGAATTAATTAGGAATTCATAATATTTTAATAGAAATTCCTAATATTTTAATTATTTTAAGAATGGACCATTCTTACAGGTGTGAGGTGGTATCTCATTGTGGTTTTGATTTGCATTTCCGTGTTAAGTGATGTTGAACATGTTTTTGTATGCCTGTTGGCCATTCGCATTTCTTTGGAAAAGTTGTAATGTGTATTTTTATTTAAATTTACAGTGGAGAATTTAACAGATTTTTTTTGTCACAATGTTTAACAAAGCCTGTTTTAGATGAATTAAATATGAAATCTGTGTTCATTGTTATATGTAGTATTTTCATTTATTTAAGTAAATTTAAGTTACAAGAAATGTCACTTTACGCCTCTTGTTTTGGGTGACGATCTTGTTATATGTTCCCTCCACATAGTCCTTTAGAATCAACTTTCATGATGTTACATGTGACTTTATTAAAGCACACACATGTAAACCTAGCATTTTGTGTTTCTACACCTTTTGAATGGTTCATATAAGGACTGCATGATTGTATTTTCTAAGATTGCTTTTTAAAAATTCTATTTTAATTAGAAACCTTTTTAAAAATGGAATTACATATACATCTGGTCTTCTAATATGTGGGTAGGGGATATAGAATGTTGTGGAACGATGATATACTAGTTCCTATTTCTCTTATTAATCCTTTTTGCTAATATAGATTATCCTTTGCCAAAAGCAGACGTTTGAAGGAAAATTCACTAGATAAGTTAAATCTTTGTAGCGACCTTTTCCATCAAACTGAAAATACTACTCTGCAATGAGTAACCACTTGTAGAAGGTGGTGCCTTTAGGAAAGAAAGAAGTTGAGAGACATTTCCTTAAATGCATGACCATTCTTGATTTGGCGGGAGACTGAATTTTTAGTAGTTTATGAGTTTGAATTGTTCTTACAGGTCAGGTTGAGGGAGATAATTGGGTTAATGACGTTGAATATAATTTTAATGAGAAAGACAGCCAAATTTCGTTAATTGGAAACATAATAATTAGCAACTGAAGAGTAATTACTGTTCTGAAGTGTGATAATATAAAGCTAAGTGCTATAGTATACCTCATTCAAAGAAAGTGGAATTTTTTTTTAAGATTTATTTTTTATTTATACATACAAGCTGGGGTACAGGCCAGAGGTGTGGGGCAGCGAGAGGGTTCACCAGAGACAGAGTGGGGAGCAGAACAGGCAGATCAGAAATACACTGCTAAGGGGAGCAGCGGGCGAGGCAGAAGAGGTCTGCCGCGCCATGTGGGATTCTCCCTGGCCGGGCGTTGAACTCGTGTCGCCGCTGCCGACAGCTCCACAGCTCAGCACTTAACCGCTGTGCCACTGGGGAGGCCCGAAAGTAGAATTTTTTTTAAGATTTATTTATTTATGCATACAAGAGCTGGGATGTAGGCCAGGAGTGCAGACCAGTGTGTGTGTGT
>PVIJ01008049.1:0-51970 GCA_004024925.1 Scalopus aquaticus | reverse complement strand
CCCAAGTAGTATTTTTTAAATTGAGTTTATTGAGGTTTTTTTTTTTTTGAGTTATATTTTTTATACCATTAAGAAGTTGGTTAGCCAGTTGAGTTGGTTAGCAATTTGAGAGTTCTAGTTGGTTCATAACTTTAGCAGTTAGTAATGTCTAATTTATTTTGATTTTTATTCACGGGCATAAAATAGCATTGTGGTTTTGCAATTCAAGACTCCCAATTTTTAATCTGTCTTACTGTTTACGATTTATAGAAATTCTTTATATGTTCTGGATAATAAGGTAAATGTCAGACATATCTTTGTCAGATGTCTTCTGACTTTTTCAGATACTGTCGTGGACATACAAAATTTTTTGTCAAAGGAGTCTTGTCTGCCCAACATAATTAATACTTAAAAAATATTTTCTAGGAACTAAAGTTTTACCTTCCACATTTAGAGCTGAGATGCTTTTAGAACTTATTTTTGTTAAGGAAGGCCATTATGACTGTTAATTTTCCTCTTTTTTCTTTCAATGCTTAGTTTGGGCATTTCCTATTGCTGTGTCTTGTAGTTCAATACCAGTGTGTGTTGAACTACACACACACTGGTGTTTCTTCAATAGTGCCATAATCTGTTTTAATCATACCTGGTAATGTTCTCATTTTAGGTGTTGTATTTTTTGCTATAAAGGTACTTTTTGTTTCCTTTTCTCCATTTCTCTTTATATGTTTGTTTTTCTTTAAATTCTTGAGTGTATTCGTAATAACTTTTTCATATTCTCATTTTATTATTCCATCATCTCTTTTATTCCTGGTTGTGGATGATGTTTTTCTACTTCTTAGCTTTTCTAGTTTTTTATTGGATGTTAGCATTGTGAATTTTATATTGTTTTACATTATTTGACTGTCTTTAAAGAGCATTGGACTTCGTTAGAGCATGCAGTGAAGATACTTGTGTATCCCAGTGTACTGCTTTGTTAGGGTGGGCCCAGAGTACATACACTCTAGAGTGATTTTTCATTCTGTTCGGGGAATGGAGGTGTGTGCACACACTGAGATGGTAAAGATGTTATGAATACAGGATTCTGGGGGAAAGATCATTTATATTTTGGATATTTTAGAGTTTAGATGTGAAACAACAAAATAGAGATGGTAAGTACATAGTTGGCAATAGAACTACTGTGTAGTTGACTATAGTATTGAACTTAAGCAATTGATTTCACGATGGTACAAATAAAATTTTTACATTTTCATTGTTTGGTTTCTACATTTTTTTTTACTGTGACTTTTGTTAGCATTTGCATTAACTATTCCTTCTGGATTTTAAATATAGTGGTTCAAAAGTTGTGAATAAAATGTGTTTAAATTTCATTGAATTCTGGCATAGGGTATCTTATCTTTTTTTCTGTAACATTTCTTTAAAAATTATTATGTGCCTCCCTGGTGGTGCAAGGGGTTAAGTCTCAGCACTTTGAAGCTATCAGCAGCTACTGCAGCATGAGTTCGATTCCTAGCCAGGGCGCTAACCCACATGGCACAGCAAATCTCTCCTGTCTCGCCTGCTGCTCCCCTCAGCAGTGTGTTTCAGTAGATCTTCCTGTTTTGCTCCCCACTCTGTCTCTGGTGAATTCTGGCCTGTACTTCTGGCCTACACTCCAGCTCTTTGATGCATAAATAAATAAATCTTAAAAAAATTATTTTAATGAAAGCACATGTTGACACTTAAAAGTCAAATAGCACTAAAAAGTTTATGGTGGAAAGAATATATCCTTTTTCCACTCCCAAGTCAAGAATCCTTGGTCCTGCTAGCCATTTTCCTTGGTGTTTGTTTTCTTGTTGCTTACATATCACTGTTTATTGATAAATGACTTTTAGATATTTGTTGATTCCTGTTTATGGAAAATGAAAACTTAAAACCTCATCATTCACTTATTTGCCCACTTTCATTTTCCTCAGTATCCCATCATGGTTATATCACAGGTTTTTGTAAACCAGTACTTAATACTTACATTTTCATTATTAGGCACGTAATGTTCACTGTTGAGTCAAATATCACACTAAGACCATACTTCTTTCCTTACACAAGCCTTTATTTTTCCTAGAGTCAATGGCTGTCTTATTTATTCAGTTGCCTAGTCCTTTGTAGATCTATTGCTCATTTTCTCCAAATGTGCCTATAGTTCTGCTGTGTGCTTTTAATTAATATTTTCCATATTGTAAAGTACACCAATCCCACTTTTGCCTTTGGTGGAAACCTGTTCCATGGTAACGTTTGGCTTCTTGCTTCATTTTGTAGTTGTTCTGGATTTTTTTTTTTTTAAGCAGTAGATTCCTTATTTGCTAAGTTCCATGTTTTCTTCATTTTGATTCTTTTTAATAGCTTTCTAAGTGCGTAAAGATAAAATTTTATCTTTCTGAGAAGCCTTGCAGTGTCATTTTACTTGTATGCTTGATTGATAATTTGGCTGACTATAGAATTCTAGATTGAAACTTAATTTTGCTTTGAATTTTGAAGGCTGTATATAGTTTTCTAACTTTCATCAGTATTCCATTATTACTTTGGAATAAAAGTTCTGTGTTCTTCTGAGTGTAGACACTTGTTAGGTGATGTTCTTTTTCTTCTTCTTTTATTATGTTTGAAGAACCATTTATTTCCAGGTTTTGAAATTTCACTATGATGTGTCTTGGTGTGAGTCTTTCCTCCTACCCTCTACCCATTGGTTTACATGCACTTGTCCCATTGGACCTGAGAGACTTTCCTTTAGTAAAAAAATGTTATTTTAAAATCCACTTTCTATACCTATACTTTTTGTTAGTTTTTATTTATCTAACACATATTAGACCTTTTGGGTGGGCTCATGATATGGTTTCTCCTGTATTTATATTGTTTCTTTGTTTTACTTTGTGTATTTGAACTAGGCAGATAAATAGATTGCTATACAGTATCAATATATATTACATGTTAACATGCTCAGCGTGTATATTATATATACATGTGCATACTTTCTGGTGTTTTAGTGGGAGTTAGGAGAATATGGTTCTTTTTGTTGCCTTTAACAGAGTCCAGAATTTAGCACTGAATTTCAAATTGCTTGCATTTCTCCCTAAACTCAAATTTTTCTTTTTTGTTTTAACAGAGATGTTATGAACATAAACAGTATAGAAATGGATTGAAATTCTGTAAACAAATCCTCTCTAATCCCAAATTTGCAGAGCATGGAGGTAAGTGTAAATACCATATACTTACTTATAAGTATAAGTAGATAAGGTTTTGTTTACTTGCCCATCATCATTTATTTGGATTCTGTTACTCTCCTTGACTATTGTGGAAAGATGCTTAATACAGTATTTTGAATTGTCAAAACAGCTAAACATTCTACTCGAATTATGTGTTACTCCTATATTGAATATATTAGAGAACCTAGTAGGACCACTGCTCATTTTAATAAATAAGTTTATTTAAGATGTTATAAGAAAATTTGCTTTAGAACTTCAGTTGAGATGAAGACATTTTATTCTTTACAATAATCTTATTCAGTAAGTGTCCATTTCGTCCTTTGTTCATAAACCAACAACTTTCTGTTTGATATTGCATCTTAATTCATGTGTGAAGTCATATTTAAGACATACGTTTTATATTGTAATGTCCTGAAAGTTTATGTAGCTTTTGCCTAGGAAAGGGTAGAAGATTGGATGATGAAATGTCTCAAAGCACGGGAGAATGTGTAGCTACACTTGAGAAGAGGCAAAGGGAAAAGAAGCTTTCAGAGGTTTGCTTGGATAGGCAGGAAGGAAGCATGGCTGCTCAGAGGCTTTGATTGGCTGGTGGAAGTGGGAGCGAGAGTGGGGCTCAAGCACTCTTCACTGTAGTTCTTTCACTGGAATACAGTTGTTTGGATTTGGAAAGCAGGGGAAGTAAAAGTAAAAAGTATCTAGTTATCTCCCCCCCTTTCCTTGTTAAAACGTACTTGTTTTTGCTGGCCAGATGGATATCAGGTTGTTTTCTATTCACTTCTGAAGTATCCTATCAGTAATCTCACTCTTGGTAAGGTAGTCATGGTGGAGTTCAGTGCAGCAGAGCACCAGATTCCATTCTTTCTAAAATGTGGTGTTTCCTCTGTTTTAGCAGAGGAAGTGTCATAAATAATGAAAGTATTTTTTTTAACAGTACTTAAGGTGATGGTTTGCTTTAAACTTAGTGGGAATCCTGGGTGAAATTGATTAAGACACTTTAAAGTGATGGGTAAATTTGTAAGAAATAGATATTTTCTCCAGTAGCTTGCTAATTTGTCTACTTGGCAGATATTTTGTTTGCTCCCTTTTCCTTTAAATTCATACATGATTTTGGCCCCTTTTCTCTTCCACTTCTTTATGTGAATTTTCCAGTTAATGTTGACTTTCTTAGGATAATACCTCGAATCTTTATCTTTTCTTGTAATTCTTTTGTGAATTCTAAGTTTTAGTCCTAGAAGGCAGATGAATTCATAATGAATACTTTTTATTCCTTTATGCTTTATAAGATACATATGAGGAATCTTTTTTTCTTTTTTGAAATCTTAATAGTTTGTGCAACAATTTCAGTCTGTTTATTGCAAATGATAGGTTTCTGATATCTTTTACTTGTTTATTCAGTAGTAATCCCAATGAATTTCTAAAAATTTGAAAATCGAAACTATAGAAAATTTATGTGTATCTTTTAATCATTGACTAGTAAATTTAATCTTCATGGAACAGTCTTTTCAAAATAAAGTTTTTCATACCTTAAAGGAGTCATTATATGAGGCTCTCTATGGAATTCCCCTGAAGAACAGTAACAGAGTCATTGTATCTTATTGGCATATGAGTTACCAGATTTTCTTTCCAGTCAGATTGGTGTGCATTTTTGTGTTTTTTTTATCTTTTAAAAACAAAATTTATAGGCATAAGAGTATAGTAATGTGTGTTTACTTGATTTGTCAGTTTTTTAAATATTTTAGTTCTGCACAAACTTGGGATATTTCCCAATAATCGCCTTTAAATTTTTAAATACTTAGGATAACAGAACCTTTGTTTTCTAGATTATTATTAGTTTTCATTTATTTTTTTCAGATGTTTAATTTCTTTTTCCTTTTCTTTCTTTTTAATAGAAACCCTGGCTATGAAAGGATTAACGTTGAACTGTTTGGGGAAAAAGGAAGAAGCTTACGAATTGGTTCGTAGAGGATTGAGGAATGACTTGAAGAGTCATGTGTGTATCCTTTTTGAGATATATTTCAGGATTAGATTGGGGTGTCTTAAGCTAAGGCTGTAATTTTGAGTGTCAGAAGTGTTAGATCCTTCTAACCCTTTAACTCCAGAGGTGATTCTTTCTTAAATTGGATAATAGCAACTTACTTCATTCAGGGAACATTTTTATATACTTAGATGCTCTAGTATTATATATATTTTCATCCATTTTAATGATTGTATTGTGTTCTTTATATATTTGCCATGACTTGTTTAACTGGGTTCCTCTTGATGGATATATTTCTTTAAATTTTTAGTAAAATCAGGGCCTCCCCAGTGGCGCAACAGTTAAGCGCTGCGCTGCGGAGCTGTCAGCAGCGGCGACGCGAGTTCGACTCCCGGCTGGGGAGAATCCCACATGGTGCGGCAGACCTCTCCTGCCTCCCCTCAGCAGTGTATTTCTGATCTGCCTGTTCTGCTACCCGCTCTGTCTCTGGTGAACCCTCTCGCCGCCCCACGCCTCTGGCCTGTACCCCAGCTTGTATGTATAAATAAAAAATAAATCTTTAAAAAAAAATTTCTGGTAAAATCAAATTCCCTGGGGATAATTTTTTGGAAAGTGGAGAGCAGAGGCAGTTCAAAGGCTGTTGCAACCCTTGTGTGCTGCTGGTGGAAATGTAAACTAGTTTGGCCACCATGAAAAACTGAAGGGTCTTCAAAAAATTAGAAAGAAAACTACGATGTGATCCTATACTCCCACTTCTGGGTATTTATTTGAAGAAAGTGAACACACTAACTTGAAAAGGTATATGCACCCCCAAGTTTCCTGCAGCTGATATTTACAGTTGCTAAATCATAGAAACAAGCTAAGTGTCTGTTGAGAGACGATTGGGTAAAGAAAATGTGTGCACACACATACACACACAGGGATATTATTGGGCCATACATAAAGGATTAGGCCTTGCCATCTGTGGCAGCGTGTGGAGCATGAGTGCATCGCGCTAAGTGAAATAAGTCAGAAAGACAGATGTGGTATCATCTTACTTAAACGTGCAAAAAAACCAAAACAGTAGAGCCACCCCAAAGAAACTGAGTTCATAAGTCCAGAGGACAAATTTGTGGTTGCCAGAGGGAGCGTGGGTAGTGGAGCATAAAGCACATATCCCAGCTATAACACAAAATGAGCCCTGCAGTGTGTTGCGTTACGTGGTGGCTGTGGCTAACACAGGGTTGCCGTGTTGAAATTGCTAGCAGCTGACCTTAAAAGTTCTCAATCATGAGAAAAATTTTGATAACTGTTGGTGATGGGTGTCAACTAGACTTATTGTGGTGACCGTTTTGCAATGTACACAAGTAACAAATCAGATTGTACACTTGAAGCTAATATGATGTTATGGGGCAATTACACTTCAGCTTAATAAAACAAAAAGCAAGTGTTCTCTGAAGTCCCCCAGCCTTCTTCTCTTACAGTGGTGCCGGTGGATGTCTCGTAGTCCAGACAGAGTGCTTGCATGTTGAAGCAGAGCCACCAGCCTCACTGGGTATGCCGGAGAGGGTAGTAAGCTTTAGTGCCACTGTCAGAGGTACGCACCGCAGGGTCTGCCCCCATGCCTGAAAGAGGTGATCAGGTCTTGAAAGAGCAGGGCGCTGGTGATAAAAATAAGGAGCAGTGGAAAGATGGGTGATTGGGTCAGATAATGAAGATGGTATGTCTATGTCAGGCTTTTAAAATCATACTCCAACCAAAAGAAAAGATTTTGTTAAGCTGCACTTTGTCATTTGTATCAAGCAATTATATTAAAGGATACTTTTCAGTAACATTTATATTAAATGTGTTTTGAGTTACATATGCTGTCCTAGACATTCTGTATTTTACCAACTGTTGAGGGTCCCTGGCATAAAAGTTGTTAGATTGAAAAGTTTGAACCTGATCTACAAGAGAAATATTCCAAGTTTTTAGAATGGGAAGCATTTTTTTTTCTTTTGATTATGTATTTTAGAAAAGTTACTTTGGCAAAAAAAGAGAGAAAAGTAGAGAGACTGAAGGAGGAAGCTGGGCACTGTTACAGTAGTCAAGCGCTAACTTGGAAGGACCTTACAAATGTTAGGGTATCAGTTATTTACGCGTTTCCTCTTTATAGTGTTTCGTATAACCTGCTATAATTTTGCTTACATATTTGTGTAATTTATGCAGACTTTGAATGCAGAAGACTATCCATTTTGGTCATTCACATATCCTGATTATTAAGACAATGTAATAATTTGTTAAATGAATGAATGTTACTGTTTCAGATGCAGTTGATTTTTTTAAACTGTGTTTCTGTCTAGAGAAAGGAAAATTTGTGATTTAATTATATGTTACAGGTACTTATTCCCTCTTTCTTTTTAATAATTAAGATCATTCCTAGCTTTAGTTTTCTGCGAGCCTGTGAGCATATGGTATTCCACCTAGTCACCAAACCATTATGTTTTGCTGTATAGACTATTTCTATTTTTACTTTATAACTGAGGAAACATAATTAGACTAAATAAATGTTCAAGGTCACAGATCTAATAAGACAGGCAAGACCTAATTTTCTCTGACTCAAAATGATGTGCTGTTTTCCACTGTATATTAAACTGCCTTCTATCTTTATATTGCTCCCCCTTTTAAGCTTTTAGTTTTGCAAATAGGTGTAGTTCTTCAGTTTCCTGGGAAATATTGGAATATTGTTTCTTGACTTGTAGTTTGTGTCCTTAACAAAATTGTGTAGGTTGGCACGTTTATGGCCTTCTTCAGAGGTCAGACAAGAAATATGATGAAGCTATTAAGTGTTACAGAAATGCGCTAAAATGGGATAAAGACAATCTTCAAATCTTAAGGGACCTTTCCTTACTACAGATTCAAATGCGAGATCTTGAAGGTTACAGGGTAAGTAGAATAGAGGCTTTCTTCTTCTAAGGGGAAATCAGTGTTAAGATATTTAAAACTTTTTTCAATACTTGTTTGTAATAAAACCTTTTATATCAAATAATTTAATTGATTGTTATCTTCTCTTCCTAGTTGAATCTTACCTCTTCCTCCCAATGGTGATTTTATATATACATATATATATAGAATAATCAGTTTTTAAAAATAAGGTATTTTACAGTGAAGGAAATTTGGATAATATGTAGGCTTGAGTTAATTCAGTGAAACTTATTTATATTTGAAATTTTCATTGCTAACATGTAAATAGTACCTTTATTTCTCACATTTTTCAGGAAAACACATTTTTTTGCCTTCTTTTTACCTGCATAGAGAATAATAGTCTCTTAGTAGCTACATTTTATCCCTGAAATCACTTGGATCTATTTAGACCCATTTTATCTTCTGCTGCATGTACTACCCACTGGGTTGTTTTCTGTAGATGTTGACTTAGTAGTTGGGGACTCACTGCAGTTTTTAAATAAATTTTTGATGATTTTTTTTTCCCTTTGTACTATCTTTCCCATTCTGTCTCTTTTGTTAGAGTTAGTAGATCCACAAATAAAAAAGGATTTTTAAAAGATTTTAAACAGGGGCCTCCATGGTGGTGCAGGGGTTAAAGTCTCAGTGCTATCAAGCAGTCGCTAACCACTGTGGCATGAATTTGATCCCTGGCCAGGGAACTGACCCACATGGCGCAGCAGACCTCTCCTGTCTTGCCCACTGCTCCCCCCATAGTGTATTTCAGTAGATCTTCCTGTTCTGCTCCCTACTCTATCTCTGGTGAATACTCTCACCCCCTGCACCTCTGGCCTGCTCCTCAGTTCTTGTATGCATAAATAAATAAAATAAATCTTTAAAAAAAAATAAAAGATTTTAAACAGTTATCTTGGAGGCTTCATTTGTGTCTTTTCATAGATATCTCTTTGCCTCTGTTTGAAACTGTTTTCTGTTATTATTCTAAGCACTGTGCTGCATATTCTTTTGTGTTGTGCGGTAATGTGACCTTTTAAGGGAAAATTTGCTTTAACTGTAAACCTAAGAAAAAGTGTTGTTTTCCTCCCCCCTTAAGGAAACGAGGTACCAGTTACTCCAGCTTCGACCCGCGCAGAGAGCATCATGGATTGGCTATGCTATTGCCTACCATTTATTAGAAGATTATGAGATGGCAGCAAAGATTTTAGAAGAATTTAGGAAAACACAACAGGTAAATTAGCCTGATTCTATGAATAATGAAAACCCAAAACATTTGGAAGTGGAGCCATCATACTCTTAATCCTAAATGTTTCAGTGTATGGTATGAGTAACTGTAGTTAACCATCTTTACAGATAGTACTGTACTGATTACCAGGCATTAGGAAATTTAATACTGTAAGTTATTTTCTAATCCAGAGGCCTCATTCAAAACTTAATAATTGCCCTACTTTTACCTATTCTAGCAATTTATTTTTCACTTTAGGATTCAATTTAGAACCATACGTTGCATTTACTCGTCCTCTTCGGAGTCTCTTTTAACTTGGAACAGTTTCAAAGACTTTCTTTGTGTTTCCGTCCATTTGGATTTGTTTGATATCTCTCTGTATTAGATATAGTTGTGTGATTTTGGCAGGAAACCACAGAAGCGATGTTCTGAGTGTCTCACCTTGAGAGGCACGGTGATAACATGATGTCTCTTATGCAACAGATGATGTCTGTTCTATCTGATTATTCGCTAAAGTGATGTCTGTCAGGTTTCTTCACTACAAACTTGCTATTTTTTTCTCTTTGTTTTTAATAAGCTGCTTGAGACTTTATGAATAGCTTGTTGTTCCTTATCAAGTTTTTGCCACTAATTTTGGTATAACTGATTATGATTCTTGCCTGAATCAGTTATTCCTGTGATAGTCCTGTAATTCATGAATTCCTTCTAGATTTGTTATTTAGTATTCTACCATTAAGTAAGCGATTTTCTTCCTCCTTTTAATTTACTATATGTAAGAACTTATGGGATTTTTACTCAGTGGATTATAAGGATCATTGTCATTGTTTGCTAAGTTGCTCCATAAACAGATATTTGGGAATTTTTAAATAGTTTTGTCAATTAGCTATTATCCTTTGACTTCCTGTATATATTTGAGTATATAAAAAATGTTCTAATATGAAAACAGTCCTTACTATTAGTATTCCTTATATCCACATATAGACATCTCCTGATAAAGTGGATTATGAATATAGTGAACTACTTTTATATCAAAATCAAGTTCTTCGGGAAGCAGGTCTCTATAGAGAAGCCCTGGAACATCTTTGTACCTATGAAAAGCAGATTTGTGATAAACTTGCTGTAGAAGAAACCAAAGGTATTTTTAATTTTTTTTTAAAGAATATCATTTACTGTATTATGTAACTACGCCAAAGAGCAAATCTGAAAAATCTAGTTGCTGCTGATAAATTGCATATAGTAAAAAGTTTTTGAAGATAGAAAGCTTATTTCTAATTCATGCACTTTGAATAATTTGGAAAAAAATTTAAACAATGGATATTATTGGTAAAAAATAATTGTAAATAATAACCATTGAACGAAGTGACTCAGTAAAATACTTTCTTTGAAGTATATTTGACCAGAAAATACAGGGTTTCATCGCACTAGTGGAGGCAGTTACTTAATTTCCTAAGACAGAAGATTGAATTTCTTGGAAACAGCTTGTTAGCTTCTTTATTACTAGTAACATATATTGATAAACCAGAGTTTACTGAAGTATATATAGGACATTCTTAGGGTTTTTATAGTTATATCAGTGTCTCTCTGGACATAGAAAGAACACGGCTTGAAACCAGAGATTTAGGTTCATATGTGTGAGCTGTGATAAGAGGCTTATATCCCTAAATAAGGTTCTTCAATGTCACTATTTATTAGAAAGCTGAGAAAAGGAGTCTTAAAGTTCTCAAAGTTAGGGAAGTGATTATGGAAAGTGAAAGAATTAACACAAAATTGAAAATAAAGTAATTTCTAAAAATTACTGTCTAAAATGTGCTTTTTTTGCCCTTGCTAGCACAAGAAACTACAGTTTGCTGGTTTTAAATTCTTCTGGTTCCATTGAATTTCAATACTAGAAAAATGTGTTGTGTATGTGCACAAGGGATAGACTCACTATTTGCCAGATGAAATAACAGTAGAGGTGGTAAATGCTACAGGCAAGAAAAACTGCAAGTCCAAAGGTCCTGGAGCTCAGTAGTCACTGCTTAGTGGTCAATTAGTTATGAAGAAATTTCCACTTTCTAAGTGAAATAGGAAACAGAACCACTGGTTCATTCCACAGAATATGTATTAAATACCTACAGTGAGTCAAATACTGGGGACAGGATATATAAAGAGAACAGAAGGAAACCAAGAGTTGAATCCATCTTTGGAATTTCCAGCAATAAAGGCATTTTTGAGAATGGTGAGTTGGAGAGGATGAGTGGATCAAGATGACTTAGAGAACTTCCCAGATAGGGTGAGTGGACATTGACAGTTTAATTGTTAACTCTTAATCATGCCAGTTCTTTACATAAAGAAAGGTGGGAGAAGATTAAGGGAATTAAATGAGGAGTGGTGTCTTGTTGAAGTAGGCTTTAGGTTAGTATAGAGTAGCCTGTCGGCCTTGGCACTGTTAACATTATTGGACCAAGATAATGGGTATAGAAATCTCCAATGTGTTGCAGAATGTTCAGCAGTGTCCTTAACTTCTATCCAGGATACCAATAGCATCTGTTCTTTGCTATGGCATCCAAAAAGGTCTCTAGATTTTGTCAATTGTCCCTTGGGTGGCTAAAGTGCCTTCATTTGAGAACCACAGATTAGACATTGAAAATATGGGCTGTTTTAACCAAATTGCTTGGATTCAAATCCTGACTCCTCCAGTTAACCCCCCAACAAGTTTGCTTAAGTTCTGTCTGCTTTAAAATGAAATAATAGTGAGCTGTCTCAGAATGTTGACAACTGCATTAGATATTCAGGTGAAACAGTTAAGTCACTGGCACATAGTAAGCACTCAGTGTTTATTTTTATTATCTGATGAGAGCAACATGTGGAAGGGTGAAGTCATGATTTGAAAATACCTTGGGTAGAATGGAAGCCATTTAAGAATAAGGAAAAAGACTCTGAGCAGTAGTGTTTGAGATTTAATGTGAGTTTGGAGCTCATATATTTCTGGTGAGACCAGTGCCTCTGTCCATTCATCTCATGACTTGATTCCTTTTGTAAAAAGATAGAGAGCAAACAAACAATTGAGGTGACCCAGGCCTTAAAACTGGTAAGGGAGCCAGGTTTCAAGGTTGATTTTGGTATTCGAGGCTGCTGATGTCATTCAGGGCTGGAACTGGCCATGTAGTAGCAGTCTGTATGTGTTGAAAGGTCTGAAGAAAAGGGAATGTTTTTTCCTCTAAGGTTGAAGAGTAGGATTAGTGAGATAAGAAAGTCAAGACAGGGGCCTCCTTGGTGATGCAAGGAGTTAAGTCAGCACTATGAATCTGTCCGCAGCCACTGCAGCACAAGTTCGACCCTAGAAAGTCATAGGCAAAAAGGAATCAAGAAGCACTGACTAGGGCCTCCCTGGTGGCACAGCGGGTTAAGCGCAGCGCTGTGAAACTGTTCAGAGCCACTGCAGCATGAGTTTGATCCCCGGCCAGGGAGATTCCCACATGGCACGGCAGACCTCTCCTGTCTCGCCCTCTGCTCCTCTCAGCAGTGTATTTCCGTAGATTCGCCTGTTCTGCTCCCCACTGTCTCTGGTGAATCTTCTCACTCCTCACACCTCTGGCCTGCACCCCAGTTCTTGTGAGCATAAATAAAAACATCTTTTAAAAAAAGAAAACAAAAACAAAGTCAAGACAGCTGAACGTAAAGCAAGATGCCTGCTTGGTGGTTGGAAGGGAGAAAAGGGAGGTTTGGGGTGTGGCCGTGATCATGGGCTGCCACAGCAGAGTTACTGTTTTATAGTTGATTCGCGGATCCATAAGGTTCAGGTACCGGGTTAGGTCAGTTAGTTTGCTTTTGGAAATTGTGTCTGTGGTGGCAGCAGTAGTTGATTAGTGGATGATGGCTTGGTGTCAGTGTGTTCAGTGAGTTTGGGAAAATGACCTGGAGTTAGACAACTAACTGAATGAATTGAGGTTATGAAAAGGGCGCCATTTCTAAATGATTCCAACTTCAGAAATAGTCTAAATAATTTCCTTCAAAAAATGAGGAACTGTAAGCTAAGCTGAAATAAATAGTCTTGTTGAAGGGAACTGGAAACTTGGGAGGATTCCAAATCCTCCATCTACTTCCTAACATTGAACAGGTCTTAAGAGAAACTTTGAGGAAAAGTTAAAGTTATAATTGGAAGACACTTAATTAAATTAATTTGTTTTTATCAGGGGAACTTCTATTGCAATTATGTCGTTTGGAAGATGCAGCTGATGTTTATAGAGGATTACAAGAGAGGAATCCTGAAAACTGGGCCTATTACAAAGGCTTGGAAAAGGCACTGAAGCCAGGTAGTATTTTATCACTTTCTAAATGTTAATTGCTTTCTTTGTTGCTTTGCATTAACTTATTGAAAAGCGGGCCTCCCTGGTGGCGCAGAGGTTGAGCGCTGCGCTGTGGAACTGTTGGAAGTGGTGACGTGAGTTCAACACCCGGCCAGGGAGAATCCCACATGGCGCAGCAGACCTCTCCTGCCTTGCTCGCTGCTCCCCTCAGCAGTGTATTTCCGACAGTCTGCCTGTGCTGCTCCCCGCTCTGTCTCTGGTGAACCCTCTCGCCACCCCCACGCCTCTGGCCTGTACCCCAGCTTGTATGCATAAATAAATCTTAAAAAAAAAAAAACTTATTGAAAAGCATAGCAGATAAAGTAGTGGTTAAGAATTGGTTCAAAGTATGAATACTGTCTTTGCAAATTGTCATTTAATATGAAAGAGCATTTTCTGAAGCCTCTCACCTAGTACTAATTCTTAGAAATAGTTGAGAAAAGTATTTTAGAAAAGGGTCTCTCCCCGGTGGCGCAGCGGTTAAGCACTGCGCTGTGGAGCTGTTGGCAGCGGCGACGCGAGTTCGGTGCCCGGCCAGGGAGAATCCCACATGGTGTGGCAGACCTCTCCTGCCTCCCCCGCTGCTCCCCTCAGCAGTGTATTTCTGATCTGCCTGTTCTGCTTCCCGCTCTGTCTCTGGTGAACCCTCTCGCCGCCCCACGCCTCTGGCCTGTACCCCAGCTTGTATGTATAAAAATAAAAAATAAATCTTTAAAAAAAAAAAAGTATTTTAGAAACACAAATGCATAGTAACATAAAAAACATGAAAGGGAAATTTCCCTGAAATGGACTAGAGATGTCTCCCTGAAGGAAAGAAGCAAGTGGAACTTCTGTAAACGCAACATCCTATCCCAGTCCTGGGGTCCACTTGTGAGGACAGGCCCAGAAACATGGCTCCAAATAGGCAGCTCATCAGCCAGGATGACTTGATTTGAAATTCCTTCCCTTGAGGCTGGTGGGAGCAGACTGTGCACTGCCCGTGGAGCCCACAGGGGTCATCGCCAGTGCCAGCTAGAGGGAGACTGGAGATGGTGGACGAGTCTAAGATGAAGGAAGGAACTTGCAGCCATGAAATAAGAAAAATGAGAAGGTACCAGTGAGGAATTGAGGCAATAAATGCTTACTTATTGACATGAAAAACTTATTAAGTAGGAGAGAGACCACAGGTAAGGAAAATTAGTGAAGAGGAAAGTTCAACTGAGGTGAACTCTCAACTGAGAATAAAAGAAAATACAAAGGAAATGTGGAGAAATGGAACGTAGTGGGTAGATCCAGAAGCTCCAAAATAAATCAAAGGGGAGGCTAAAGAGAATAGTGAAGAAGCAATATATTGAAACATAATGCCCAGAACGAAATTTTCTCAGAAAAAAAGTAAAGGGATCCTCAGATTTCAAAGTCTTCCTAAAGCAGAGTAGGATAAAGAAAAGTTGTGTATTTTATATGAATAAAAATATTTAAATATGAGCACATTGGAAGGAAATGATCTAAGACTATTGTTGGATGTATTTGGGTGATTAGATAACAAATATTTTCTTCCATCTTAAATTTTTCATTTAATTTGATTTTTATAGACTGAGAAATTTGTAATTTGCTTGAAAAATGTATGAATTATAGTTTCATATTAAAAGAAGTTGTTTTTGTTTTCAGCTAATATGTTAGAGCGACTAAAAATTTACGAAGAAGCCTGGACTAAGTATCCCCGGGGACTGGTGCCAAGAAGACTGCCGTTAAACTTTTTATCTGGTGAGTGAGAATAATTGCCAGGGAGCGGAAGTGATGTTAGGATTTAATTTCTTTCCTTGGTTTTAAATAGTAGTGTGCAGATTAATTGAAGTGTGTGTGAGCAGTTGTCGGGTAAACGTAAGCTGACGTGATTTTTTTCATTCCAAGGTGAGAAGTTTAAAGAATGTTTGGATAAGTTCCTAAGGATGAATTTCAGCAAAGGTTGCCCACCAGTTTTCAATACTTTGAGGTCATTATACAAAGATAAAGAAAAGGTAAAGTAAACCACATTTTTTTTTGTTTTTTACTATGATTTCTCTGCTTAGCATGTGGAACCGCGGGCTCACTGCTGTCACAGAGGCACTTTCTATGAGTCAGACGTCAGGCTTCCTGGCGTGCAGCTGAAATGCTTCTACTTGTCTCAGCTCCTTTTCTTCCTCTTCTCTCATTAGCTAAATAACTTACTGATTATTTGCTTTCTTTGTCTTTGGTTTCCTCTGTCCTTCAATGAGTCAGTATAGGTATGAGAAGTTGGTATGGTTGTGGTTTCTGTAGCATTTTCTCTAATCTCTGTTCATGGTGAAAGTCAGAATTGATTCTTTTTTTTTAGACTAAGTTTTAGCTTCATAGTCTTTGTCCTTTTTTATTTGGTAGAAAAAATTCTATCAGAAGAGTTTGTTTGCTGTCCAGTTAGTCCACTTACTCTTTCAATGATGTATTGTCAATTCCAAATGCCTGTTAAGAGGGTGTTTTAATTTTAATTTTAATTATTTTGCTTGCATCAAGACATGTTGTTTGAATTTAAAATGAAGTGAGTATAGAGTGAAGAATCGCAAAGATGGGACAGATTCAACATTAACACTTGCTTATCAGTCTTGTTGAGAGACCCAAGGCATGGGCTTTGTTGATGACTGTTTCTCTTTCTTTATTGCATAAATCACATTCATAAAATTGTGTCAATCCAGTTGGGTAGAGTAAGAATTTGATGCTTGTGAAGCAGTCTGTAGTAGAATTCTATGTGTTTTTATAATTTTTCCCTTTACATAGTTAATTCATCCTCAAGTCCTCCCATTGTTCAATTTAGAGAAACAGTTGTTTGTTCTGTGTCTTAAGTGTACATGATATTGAATAAAATTCTGCAACTGACCTAAACAGGTTTGGGAAAACAAAATTCTTAGTAAGCAGGTAGCTCATCTTGTGGGAGCAGAAGAACATGAGCGCACCAGAATGATCTAGCTGTGACTGTCCAGTCCTCACGGGTTTTTGACGTAATGGAGAGCGCTGGCGTTAATCTGTTGAGTTGGTTACATTTGAGGTCATTTAAGAGAGTTTCTGTTGTGACAGATTCATTGTAGATGGATTAAGCAAAGAAAGGAATTAATAAATTAAAAATACAGATCTCGTAGGAGACCTGGATCACGTAGTATGGTCATGATTCTCGAGACAGAGCGCTGGGTCGGGCCCTTCTCCTCGTGGACCTCAGAAACCCACCACTGTTTGGTGTTTCGGATGTGCTGGTGCTTTCCCCAGCTGTGAAATTGGTAGTTGATGCTGTCATCTACTCGTGTCGTTCTTCTTCTCCTCACATAGCCTTTAATTCTTGATTCCCGAAGAGCAAATGTTATCTGTGGGTGCTATTTATGAGAATTGAAATAAAAATGTAATAAAAATATCACCCCCAAGGTCAGCTCCTTCTGTCCTGATTTCTTTTCTTTTCTTTTTTTTTTTAGGATTTATTTATTTATTCATACAAGCTGGGGTACAGGCCAGAGGCGTGGGCGGCGAGAGGGTTCACCAGAGACAGAGCGGGGAGCAGAACAGGCAGATCAGAAATACACTGCTGAGGGGAGCAGCGGGGGAAGCAGGAGAGGTCTGCTGCACCATGTGGGATTCTCGCCGGCTGGGCATCGAACTCACATTGTGCGCTGCTGACAGCTCCACAGCGCAGCACTCAACCTCTGCGCCACCAGGGAGGCCCTCTGTCCTGATTTCTAGTTCAGCTTGATGTTATATTTTCTAGCAGGGAAAGAAGTTGCCAGTAATTTTTTAAAGAAAGTCTTGCTCTAATACACACCTGAAAAAATGTATAGTTTACTTACATTTAACTCTTTCTCCTTAGGTACAGGGTGTGTGGTAATGTTTATTTAGCCCTTTAGTAGTAAATAGCACCATTTGCCCAAATATGTGTTAATTGTAATTACATATGTGTGCGTTTTTAATTAAAGTGTGTTTATATGTTTGTACTCTAGGTGGCAATCATAGAAGAGCTAGTAGTAGGTTATGAAACCTCTCTAAAAAGTTGCCGGTTATTTAATCCTAATGGTAAGTGCTGAAGTTATTCTCAAGCATATCCCAAATATTGCATCATTCCATCCACAGGTACTTCAGTATTCTAAAGATCGTGACCATCATATTCATCTGGACACCTGACTATTAATACCTTGTTAATATAGAAAAAGGTTCACGTTTGCATTTCTATCCAGCTCTTAGAAATGTCACTTTGTTTTTGAAGTTACTTTTGAGTAGAGCTCAAGATAAATGATGTACTTCTAGTATAGTTGGTATGTCTTTTTTTTTTAAGGATTTATTTATTTGTGCATACAAGCTGGGGTACAGGCCAGAGGTGTGGGGCAGCGAGAGGATTCACCAGAGACAGAGTGGGGAGCAGAACAGGCAGATAGTCAGAAACACACTGCTGAGGTGAGCAGCAGGCGGGGCAGGAGAGATCTGCTGTGCCATGTGGGAATCTCCCTGGCCAGGCGTTGAACTCGCATCGCCGCTGTTGACAGCTCCACAGTGCAGTGCTTAACCACTGCACCACCAGGGAGGCCCAGTTGGTATGTCTTTTAACGTGGAGTTTTTTCTTCCATCCACTCCTCCTGGGACTTACTGTTAAAGAAATCCATTTTTATCCATTTTTTTCTTTCAGTCTCCAGATGTTGCTGACTGTACCCCACCACCCCCCATGGTGTTCTATCCTCTGAATTTTTCATAAATTGGTAGAGCTGTACTGTCCACTAAGAAATACATTAGCTGGCTGTTTTATAATTTTTAAAGTAAAATTAAAATTCAGCTCTTCAGTTGCAGTAGCTACTGCAGGTGCTGGTCAGCACTCTTGTAGCTAATGCCTTGCTGGAGGAACAGCTGCAGAGCGCCCCCAGCACTGAGAAACTTCTGCCCTTAGGAGGCGTGACTAAGGGCTTGATGTGATTCAAAAGATTCTTTTTTTCTTGTTTGCTTTTGATTGTGTTTTAAATATTATAGGGGTGAGCGAGATTATTTCACCTGCGGTGGTGTCTTCTTCCATCAGGAGTCATATTGTGTTTGTTTTTATATGTTAGCAACTTTTAGGAGACTTGGTCATTCACTTTTTATTATCTTAAAAGGGAAGCTATCCTTTGATATAGCCAATATTTCAGTTTGTGTATAGGAAAGCAAGATACATGCTGTCCTTTCTTCCCTGCACCTGCTTTTGTTGTTGTTCTTTATCTGTTTTCAAAATAATGACTTGATTTAGTAGCATTCTTCGAGGGTAAGATGGCCATGCATTGTTTTAAAAGTACTATTATAAATTCATGGTTTTAAACATACTTGATATTTTAAGTCATTGTGTTTCAAGATGGCTCCAGCCTTCACAGACCGTGGTAGTAGTTGATAGCTTCCTTACAGTTCGGTATGGCAAGATACTCCAGTTCATCTTATACACTGCCCGCAGCAAATCTGGAAGCAGTTGTTTTTCCAGGGAGCCCTGGTTCCTGCCGTGGGGAGCCCAGTATGGGACCTGGGATACTTGTTGCTATACTTGTTATCGGTCATTGTTTCTAGGTCTCAGATTAGTTGAGTAGTACATTTTAGAAGGCGTTGCCATGGTTTAATTGGTTAATCATCATGATGTTCCTTAAATTATCAGCATTTTCCTACATATTTTACAAATGTGGAAGAGGTTCAATGCCATGCCCAAGAATATGCAGCACTTTTGTTGCAGATCTATGAGATCTGGAGTTGGTGAGTTCCACTCCTATTGTTTGTCCACTGAGCCATCCTACTTTACTAGGATAAAGATGAACACTCTTTGCTTTCTTTGAAATCAGATATCAGATTTTAGAAATTTAAATTAAAAAAGCATTTTTTAAATGTGTGGGTTGTGTACTTACACATTTTGTTGTGAGTGTATTAAATTATGAACCAAAATATAGACTAATCATTTTTACTTATCTTATTTTTTGGTATGGTTTTAATTCTACTTAAATTTTACATCTTTGCATATTCAGCATAATATTAAAATAAGTTAAAGATTTTATAATCGCCAAGATTCTAATTAACCACATTGTAAGTATATTTATGTATGATTTAATACATTATCTAGAAACCTAATGAAGAAAAGTGACCCCCACCCCACCCCCCAAGCCTCACGTTAGTGGAAGGTATCTTATGTTCCCCAGGCCTCCCTTTCATGAATAACATCCTGGTCAGTACACTCTCGTAGTTTGAGTGCGACTTGTCTCTCCCCATCCCTTTCAGTTTCCTTGTTAGGTAATTCGTTGTAACTTTGATCTCACTTGGTTCATTATATGAAATTCTTACCAAATGCAAGGTATTATGCTAGAGGCTGTAATGATACCAGAAAGTTTGGTCATTTTCAAATAAAAATTTATCAGTAGTTTTATAGCTAAAGAACAAGACTCAACATTTCTCAAACTACTTCTTTTATTAATAAAGAGCCATGTTGAGGTAAATGTTCTCTTTTCATTTGTAACAACTAATCTTGGTTTCTTTCCTTTCCCTCCCCTACTTTTTAAAGATGATGGAAAGGAGGAACCACCGACCACATTGCTTTGGGTCCAGTACTACTTGGCACAACATTATGACAAAATTGGTCAGCCATCTATTGCTCTGGAATATATAAATACTGCTATTGAGAGTACGCCTACGCTGATAGAACTCTTTCTTGTGAAAGCTAAAATCTATAAGGTAAAAATCTTTTCCTTTTTTCTTATAAAGTAATGAGACATAGCTTTTTTTCCTATATTTTCTATTTTAAATGCAGTGAGAAATGGCATATTCTGATAATTCATGAACCAGGGAATAACAAGTATAAGTGTATCTTTTCTCTCAAATTTTATTGATGCCAGTAATTTTTATGACTATAATTTGGGGAGTATGACTTCACATCGCTGTATTTGCGCATAGTTCACTCACCCGCCACCAAAACTCCAGTGCCAACACCTTTATCACTTTCCCTCTCTTGTCTACCCAGCCTCCTATTCCCCTCTAGCCCATCCTCCCTCTGGTAGCCAGTATATTTTTCACAGTGTCTAAGAATGATTTTTGCTCTGCTTTGCCAGTTTTTCTGCAATGAGTGAAGCCATCCAATAACTGTCTTTAACTTTCTGACTTATGCCACTTAGTGTAATTAGTTCCAGACCCATCTATTTTGTCCTAAAAGGCACGTCTTTCAAAATAGAGGAGCAGTGTTCTATTGCAAATATATTCCACAGTTTATCTAGTTGTCTGTTGTTGGGCATTTAGGTTTGCTGCTGGCTTGTCTATTGTCAGTGACGCTGCTGTGAACGTAGGTGTGCGTAACCCTGCTACTAGTGCTTTCTGTTCTTCGGGTAAGTATGTAGCAGTGCTATTGCTGGATCATATGAGATTGTCTTTTTTTTTTTAGGATTTAAAAAAAAATTATTTTATGTTTACAAGAGCTGGGGTATAGGCCAGAGATGTATATGTGTGTGGATTCACCAGAGACAGAGTGGGGAGCAGAACAGGCAGATTGACTGAAACACACTGCTGAGGGGAGCAGTGCGGAGACAGTAGAGGTCTGCTGCACCATGTGGGTCAGCTCCCTGGCGGGGGATAGAACTTACGTTGCAGTGGCTGCCCATAGTGTCATAGTACTGAGACTTAACCCCTTGCACCACCAGGAAGATCCTGAGATTGTCGTTTTTAGTTTTTTGTGGAATCCCCATACTGTTTTCCATAGATACTGCCCCAAATTACATCCTTTCCACTGTGGGTACGGATTCCTTTGTTTCCACATCCTCACTAGCTTTTGTTATTTCTAGTTTTTTTGATATAGGCCATTCTCACAGGAGTGAGGTGATACCGCATTGTGTTCTTGATTTGAGTCTTCTAGTAAGTGAGGATGAGCGTTTTTCATGTGCCTGTGTGCCATCTGAGTGTCTTCTTTGAGAGGTGTGCACGTGGTCTTTGGCCAGCTTTTTTGATCTAGTCGATTTTTTGTTATGGGGCTGTGTGAGTTCTTCATATATTTTGGAAATTAGTCCCTTGTTGGATGTATGATGTGTAAATATCTTTTCCCAGTTTACAGGTTGCCTTTTTGTTTCAGTGGTGGTTTCTTTCATAGTACAGAAGCTTTTCAATTTGCTGTAGTCCTATTTGTTGATTTTTTGCTTTTGTTTCCCGTGATTTTGCAGCGTCTCATGACTTAGACATGTCGTGGTCAGGCTAACTTCATCATCTGTTTGACTCCCTGTAGACATCTATCTGGTTATTCATAGTATCTGTTCTTACATATTTACACATATGCCAGTGAGCTATTAATATAATCAGAAGTAATTGCTTGTTGTGTTATGTTTGTTTCTATTAACATTCGAATATGATGTTGTATTAGTTTCTAGTAACCTTAGTGAAATGAAACTGAAGATTCTGTTAGGAATTTTACCTATTAATTCTTTTGCCTCCTCAACTCCTGGGTCCTGCTTGAGAATCTCCAGTCATGTGTTCCAAGACCATTTTTATTAAGATAAATTTGGCTTTTCTCCTTGTTAATACAAATAATTTAGTAATAAATGGTTTGGGGGGAAGGTAGAAACCAATAATTTATTTACCAAGATAAAGTGAAATTAATATTTTAAAAGCACTTTTTAAAGCCAGTTTATGCTCATTAGCTTTGTGGCTTTGCTAGACAAATTAGACAGGAGACTAATAATGAGGATCATTGTGGAATGTCTACCAGTGCTCGTAATTAGTAATGTTCGTGGTTCCTTTGGAGTTTAAATTTGACCATCTGTTTCCTATTTATGACTTCCACATTGAATTATGTTGTGTTGACTTAAAGATTTCAATTATTTTCTATGAATTAAATCATTATTTTTGAGTATTCAGTATGTGTCGGGTACTGTTGTAGGCAGTGACATTATAGGAGTAGATAAAGTTCTTAAAACAAATCTTTACTATCAGAGAACCTCCATTCTACATGGCTATAAAGGTATCAGAGCGTCTGTTATGGCAGAGCGGATCCAGCTGCACCGATTCAGTGTCTTAAGATTCAGGAGAACACCTTATCGTTGTGTTTCAGCTATTAATCAACAGGTAACCGGTCGCCTGTGTAATACAGTTATTATGCTGACCAGTTTATTTTGCGTTTGTGTCCCGTAAGCATGCTGGGAATATCAGAGAAGCCGCAAGGTGGATGGATGAAGCCCAGGCCTTGGACACCGCAGACAGATTTATCAACTCCAAGTGCGCAAAGTACATGCTCAAAGCCAGTCTGATCAAAGAGGCTGAAGAAATGTGCTCGAAGTTCACAAGGGTGTGTACAGCTCGTTCCTCTGCGGATGAGGCCCGTGACTAGCCCTTGCTGTTTTTCAAAGCAAGGTCTAAGATCGTTCCTCATTTCTTAAAAATACAAACTTGATGGTTTTTTATTAATATTTTTATTGTTATTTATATCTTTATATATATGTATATTTATTGTTATTTATATTTTTTACATTTCATATTCCCCTTGGGTAGCCCACCACCAATTCACCCGTGATCCATCTCCGTGGTCCCTTGTGTCCTTTTCTACTCCATTTTGTGCCCTTACCCTGCCCTCCCCCTGTTTCTAATATTTTTAATGGCAAAATAGTCACTTTATGAGGAAACAGTTGCAATCAGTATGTGTATAAAGCTTTTTTTCCTTTTTAGATGATTTTTTTCTTTTTGGATGATTGTACATTGAACTTCAAAACTGATTTATATTGGTGTGTGTTCAGATGAAATTTTTAGACTGGGGGAACTGATACTGAGTACCCTCTGTTTCTTATGTTAATTTTTAACCCCAACTGTGTTAATTTTTTTTTGATTAGTCATTTATAAAATATAAATAATAATAACAAAATAATTAAAATGTTAATAGAAATATTATTTTAATTTCACATTAACTATTCCCTCTTACTCTGAGAAGGGATTAAAAAAAGAAAATGATTTAAGAATCAATTTAAATTAGTGGATTATTCGTTCCTTTATAAATAATTCCTATGTTGGAACAATTTATTTGGTAAGAATTGTCTTGAATATGTGTGACTTTCATATAGGAAGGAACATCAGCAGTGGAGAATTTAAATGAAATGCAGTGCATGTGGTTCCAGACAGAATGTGCCCAGGCTTACAAGGCGATGAATAAATTCGGTGAAGCACTTAAGAAGTGTCATGAGATTGAGAGAGTAAGTACTGTGTACAAGAGTTTTATCTTGGCTATCTTTTCATTGATTTATTTTTTATTGTTTCTTTCCGAGTGGTGCTGCTGCTTCACAAACAAAAGCTCATTAGGTTATCCTAGAAAACTGTTGGGGATTGATTGGAGATGCCATCTACCTTTGATATATTTATAGATGCAAGCTTTGAAATGCCACAGTATTTCCGTACCCTGTGTAATTACACATTTTCTGATAAGTTCACGGTTTTCTTAGTCCTCTTTACTTTGATTCATTTCTAGCACTAGTGGTTGACCTACTTTTATTTTTTAAAGATTTATTTATTTATGCATATTAGAGCTGTGGTGAAGGCCAGAGGTGTGGGGTAGGGTGAGGGGATTCACCAAAGACAGAGTGGGGAGCAGTTGGTAAGACAGGAGAGGCCTGCTGTGCTATTTGGGAACTCCCTGGCCAGGGATCGAACTCCTACCACAGTGGCTGCGGATAGCTTCATAGTTCTGAGACTTAACCCCTTGCGCCACTAAGGAGGCCCTGGTTGACGTACTTTTTATGTGTTTTTCACAGAAAAAAGTAGTTTAGAGAGCTTCACATTTGATGCATTACCAAGTAAAGATCCCCAGAGCTTAATTATGTTTTCAGTTGCCTGATTTATTTGCCCTTCTTTTTAAAGATTTATTTATTTATTTATACATACAAGCTGGGGTACAGGCCAAGGGAGGGGGCGACAAGAGGGTTCACCAAAGACAGGGTGGGGAGCAGAACAGGCAGATAGACCGAAGTACAATGCTGAGGGGAGCAGTGGGCGAGGCAGGAGAGATCTGCTATGCCATGTGGGAATCTCCCCGGCTGGGCGTCGAACTCACATCGTCGCTGCTGACAGCTCCGCAGGGCAGCACAGCGCTTAACCGCTGTGCCACCAGGGAGGCTTGATTTCTCTCCCACATACCAGCATTTCATTAGTTTTATTACATGGGATTCAGGGTGTCCTCAGAAAAATTATCAAATACTACATATAATCTTTGCAAATCATTCTAAATATAAAAACTGAATGTTTGACATGTGGGTCTACTATACTGCACCATTATGTATACTAATTATGTTTGATATATCATCATAGCTTTATTTAAGTGTGATTAAGAAAGGAATGTATGTATTTTAAAGCACTCTATTTCCCTTTTGTCATATAATTTAGTGCCTGTTATATTCCATATACTGTGCTAGGTGATGGCCAGTTATATTTGTTTATTTGATACACAAAGCATTTATGTTAAATCATATAATTTTATATATTTTACTAATTTTTTTCATGCCAAGAAAATAAGTAATTCTAATGCTTTGATTTTGGTAGTATTTTTTGACATTGCTATACTCTAATATAATAAAAGGTAATTTTATTAGCATTTCATAGAAATCACTGATGACCAGTTTGACTTTCATACATACTGTATGAGGAAGATTACACTTAGATCATATGTGGACTTATTAAAACTAGAAGATGTACTTCGACAACATCCGTTTTACTTCAAGGCAGCAAGAATTGCTATAGAAATCTATTTAAAGCTTCACGACAACCCTCTTACAGATGAGAATAAAGAACATGAAGCTGATACAGGTATACTGTTCAAAGATTTCTTTTTTTTTTTTTTAAAGATTTATTTATTTATGCATACAAGCTGGGGCACAGGCCAGAGGCATGGCGCGGCGAGAGGGCTCACCAGAGACAGAGTGGGGAGCAGAACAGGCAGACAGACGGAAATACACTGCTGAGGGGAGCAACGGGCAAGGCAGGAGAGGTCTGCTGTGCCATGTGGGAATCTCCCTAGGCCGGGTATCAAACTTGCCTTGCTGCTGCTGACAGCGCCACAGCCCAGCACTTAACAGCTGCGCCACCAGGGAGGCCCCCTGTTCAAAGATTTCTTGTTTGCTATGGTGTTTGTATGTATTAATGTCCTTGTGTAATACAGATTTTTCCTGAGCTTTTTATTAAGCTCCTTCTGAGATGTCGTCCATGCTTAGAAACTGATGGTCATTTTAAGTTCAGCAACAGTAACAAAAAATATGATTTATGTTTCAAAAGTGAAGCAGGAATTTAATTTGCAGGTGACCATTAGCTTTTAAGAAGTTGAATTTCATGAGTTTTAAATTTAATATCTGGTTTACCCACTACTGTAAATTGCTAGCTATACATTTTATTGTATGTTGACTGTCAGTGTATCTAGTTATGCTTCTTTTTAATGTAATCTGTCATTAACCTGCTGAAAGATGGATATTGCTTGAACATTAAAAGCCAGCTTGGTATTGTGGTGGTAAAATTGCCCAATAATTTGTATTTTTACAGGCTTTTTTATGTTCCATTTTTATAACAGCATGTCAGGGCATGTAAGGGTCTTCCTCATCTAATAATATGGAGGCAGTCTCATATAAATGAAAATAATCTAGGCATGTAAAAGGATATAAACCAACAGTGCATCCAAATATGTAGTGACTTATTCATGGCAAAATTGTTACAGGAGTTCAGCATAAAAAGTGTCTGGGTTTTTTGGTTTGTTTTCTCCGTCTTCAGTTTTGAGTTCATTCCTCTTCTGAGGTTATGGTTGGTTACTTTATATATTCTTTCTCCTTTTGCATTATTTTATTAAATTTTACTTCCCATTGCCTAAGCACAGTTTAGAACTTTCTAAGAACTTCTTCACTTTTGAACCTCTCTATCGTCATTACTGCTCTTCAGTGGAAAGGAAACGCCAGTAAGGAGCGGCAGAGCCGTTTAGGGTTAAAGCAGGAGCTGAGTGGCCTCTGACTTCCGTGCCTCTGTTTACTTCCTGTACCTCGTTTTCTCCACATTACACACAGAACACACACTTAGATTATATGAAGGCGAAACAATTCAGAAATATACCTGGCAAATGTGAAAAGCCCTTTTCCTTTTCTCCTGCCCAGAGGTCATCAACTTCTAGCAGGCTCTCCCTGTGAGCGGTTTATTTCCTTTGTGCAGTCGCAGTTGTCAGAGCACGTGTGGACCTCACTCTCCACACAGTTCAGTGAGGCCCGCTGTAATTGCTTTGTTTCACTTTTTACTTTTTCAGCCCATAAATGGGATGCTAAGTACCCAGTGTTCTACAACTTAAAACTTTTCCCTTCTGTTTTGAAAGTTTTGCGCCATATTTGGGTCATCATCAATTGTCACATATTTGTTTAGCTGGATTGTTAGAGGTGGAGAGAGCTGGGTGGCAGAGTATGAGAATTTGAAATACTTTCAGATTGCCTTCCATAAAAGGTTCGTCAGTGTTTCCTGCCACCGACACTGTACTGAGGTTATCTTTTATTTTACTTTATTACCTGCATTGATAATTATCCATCCTTTACATTTTTGTTTTTTGGGGGAAATGCCTAATTTACAGTGCTTAGATTTCTAAGAGTGAGGAATCTGCACATGTGGCCTTTGTATTTCTTCTGTGAATTGCCCATTAATACCTTTATCTTTAAACTTCTTAATTTATAGTTCTGTGCCCATTCAGGACTTTACTTCTTGTTTATGGAGTGTAAATAATTTCTTTCATTATATCAGTCTTATCTTTATAATGGATATCTTTATGTAAAAGCTTTAGTTTTTAGAGATAAAAAATTTTTATGGCTTCTGGGTCTTGTTTTTTTTTTTACTTCAGAATTAAAAATGTTTATAAATATTTGTTTTCTTGTAATATTTACCAGTTTTACATTTGATTATTTAGTTTTTGTATGTAACGTGAGGGGTGTATGGTGGCTTTTTTTTAGCTCCAAATAGACTGCTGACTCCTCAATAATATTGAGCAGACCATCATACTCCCCACTGATTTTAAATGCTTCTTTAATTGTGAACTAAACTCTGAGAAAGCAATTTGGTGTCTTGTGCTACCATGTAGAAAGCCTGCTGTAAAGACACATTAAAGGCGTGGTATTGACATTTCCACACAGGTGACTTCTACTCTTAAAATCTGCTTTTCTCTTAGTCTAATTCTGTCTTGAGATTTTTCTTGGCTTTATATGCAAATTTTTGGTTATGCACGTACTATAAAATTAGCTTGTTTTCCGGAAAATTTCTTTTGGAGTTTTTACTTCAAATTATATTTGATGTACAAGTTATTATTTGGGGGTGGGGTAACTAAATATTTAAATCTTTATACACTGCATGTAACCTCTAATTTTTGATGTAGTTGTCATAGCTGGCAAATTTACTATTTTTTTAAAAGATTTATTTATTTATGCATACAAGCTGGGGTACAGGCCACAGGCGTGGGACGGCGAGAGGGTTCATCAGAGACAGAGTGGGGAGCAGAACAGGCAGATGGACGGAAATACACTGCTGAGGGGAGCAGCGGGCAAGGCAGGAGAGGTTAAGGGATAGGGGAAATTGACTTTTGAAGGGAAGATTTGTGGGCATAATTTAAACCAGCACAATAATGGTATATATTGAATGATTTCATTTCTTGGGTATTAATAATTGTTATTCAAATAAATGCTGGCTGAACATAAAGCTTTCAGATTTATTGCTTAAAGTCTAAACAATATAGAGTTTCACTTTTATTATAGCGTATTTATCACTAACTTCCAGTCTTTAAGACATTGCAGAGTTTGTATCTTAAGGGATAGTGTCAGTTTTCAGTGTCAAATTTAAAACTTACTGCGTAGTTATTCATCAGCAGATACTTGGATTTTCTGTGTGTTCAGTATGCCACTAAGCCCTGGGGAAACAGGCTGCAAGTAAGACAAGGTCTCCACTGCCAAGAAGCTCACAGATAAAGTATTGTGAAAGAACAAAATTAGCAAGGGAAGGTGGCAGCACAAAGGGGAGAAGGAGTAACTGCTTGACAAGATGGAGAAGGCATATCTAAGAGGAAGCAAAGTCTGAGCCATAAAGATATGAAACAGCTTGTTATGGGCCTGGAATTGCAGTAGTTTAGTATGCTGGAGGGTTCTGGAGGCATTTCTGCCTGGCTGTGGTGACAGCATCAGGTCTTCACCTGGTTTCAAAAACACAAGTGTGACGAGGTTACAGTGTTCGCTCTCAGCTGTGGGACCACTGAAAGGCTGGGTGCACTTAGGCACGAGTACATGCATATAATATGCAGCGTTCTTTCGGGAATTCTGGGAATATTAAATAGCAGTTGATCATTACGAATCTGATTAACATGCTTACGATTTTTTAATTTTTTATTAATGCGGTGCCAAGCATGCTTATGATTTCATTAACACTTACTGCCTACAGCAAACATGTCTGACAAAGAGCTAAAGAAGCTACGTAATAAACAAAGAAGAGCTCAAAAGAAAGCCCAGCTAGAAGAGGAGAAAAAAAATGCAGAAAAAGAAAAGCAGCAGAGAAATCAGAAAAAGAAGAAAGATGATGATGATGAGGAAATTGGAGGTCCAAAAGAAGAACTTATCCCCGAGAAATTGGCCAAGGTACTTACTTAATCATAGTGTTTAGTACAATTGCAGAAAATTTCACTAGTGATTGTCATTTATTGTTGCTTAGATGAATGATACATTTTGTTGAAGGATAAATTGAGCTGGAATTGGGCAACCTAGTATCGTAAACGTGACTCCTTTGATTGTGATTCCTGATTTCTGCTTTTGAGTGATCATGACTCAAGATTTCGTTGTGGAAATGCCCCAGAGGAGCTAATGTGACTAAATGTCTTGCAGTTTCAAACCAAATCACAAATCAGCCAGCCCAGGTGACTGTTACTTCTCTCTTCTCGTCTGGCTCCACCAAGCTGCTGATTTGTGTTGGTTTTGTTTTTTTCTTCAAGTGTTTTTCATTCAGTACTAGAGATTGCTTTTTAAATATAACTTTGTATAAAAATTTATTTCTGAATGCTAAAATAGATATGGTGCAGAAATCACAATCACATACAAAATTTTATTCAAACACCCTTTACTTCTGTTCCTATTCTACCCAGTTCTTAGAAGATCCTTATTGGTGTGACTTTTTACTAAATTCTGCTTTATCTTTGCTGCTTCTCTTTTTGCACAAATGCGGTCATATATTCTTACTCCTTTTTTCTAAGTCTTTTACACCTTAACATGTCGTTATGTCATTCTAACCAATTTGATTAAAGATTTTAAAAGCAAAAGATGTTTTTAATTTTTATTCTTCCTAATTTTTTGCCCCGATTGTATTTCACATTTAAAACTGGCAGGAATGATTCTGATTCAGAGTAATAGCGTGTGGGCTGGTGGTGTTTGGGCTTTTGTCTTCGTGATCTGGGTCCTCACCGCAACGCTTCCGTTTCACTGGGTGTCTTGGACAGTGTGTCTGACTGCTCTGGTGGTTTTCTCGTCTGCTAATGGAACTAGGAAAATGTCCCTGCTGGAATAAGACGTTAGGACTAGAGAAAACGTGAGCGAATGTAGAGTAAGTAGTGACATGCACGTGTTTACCGGCAGGGTAACTCGTGCTTGTTAGAGACCGGGATGTGTCTCTTACCCAGGCTGTCCATGCACATTTTTTTATTGGACTTTGCTCTTTGAGCCTGTATCTTAAAAATCCCTCGATGTTTTTCCCCAAGCCGAAAATTCTTTATTCTTTTAAGATTTATTTATTTATGCATACAAGCTGGGATGTAGGCCAGAGGTGTGGGGTGGTGAGAGGACTCACCAGAGAGAGTGGGGAGCAGAACAGGTGGATCGACTGAAGTTCACTGCTGAGGGGAGCAGTGGGCAAGGCAGGAGAGGTCTGCTGCTCCATGTGGGAAGCTCCCTGGCCGGGTCTTGAACTCGTGCTGCAGTGGCTCTGGATAGCTTCATAGTGCTGTGCCTAACCCGATGTGCCACCAGGGGGGCCCCACCAAATCAAAGTCTTTACCTGTCATTTTAACCATTAAGCTGAAACCAAGGTACTCATTTCCACACGCACCATTTTGATTGGCAGCACACCTGTGCGGTTCTGGCCCCTGCCGCCCCCCTCCATGTGAAAATAGTTGCTTGATGTATTATGCTAAGGCAGTTTGGTAATTAGTGACATTGCCCTGGAGTTTAGTTTTAGTAACTAAAAATTTTAAATTGACTGCTTTACAACTAGGAAAATATTGATACAAACGTGACCAATAGGTCGGGAAAATGTCTCAGAATTGCACCACAGCAGGTGGACAGCGTGCTCGGAGCAGCGCTCCTGCTTAGGAGCTGCGGAGGTTAGATTCCACAAGGCCGTTCTGGCATCTTTTCACAAATAACTGCATACCTTCTGGGAAAAACGCGCCTACCTTTTTGCTGTTATTGGTAGCTCTAGCTCACTGGGAAAATACATCTGGAAGTAAGGAAGCGCAGCAAATCAACCTTTCAGGCCTTCAGGAACAAGGCCGACATCAAGGGCCTGTGTTAGCACCAGCACTGCCACCCCCCACCGGCTGCCCCACTCTCCGTGCTTGCTTTCGCTGTGCCAGGAGCTTTCTGTAATGCATACTATCTTGTGTTATAACGCCCCATCCCCCCTTCTAGCCTTCAGTTGTAAGGAGAGGCTCTGGAGTAAGTCGCTGTCTAGTCAAGCGCCCCGCAGAGCAGGGCACCCCACATTCCGTGTGTGTTCCGTGGCTGCTTGGGGCCAGGTGTCAGGTGTCATCTCGACTGTGCAGCTAGTTGGGTGTGGTCTCAGAACAAATACTTCCTTCGGAGGGAGACATGGGAGGGCCTCAGTTTCTGGACTGTTCTTCAGGGCCTACCATTTTGACCTGTTGGGCACATGGCCCCCCATTTTTTCCCTAGGATGACTGCATCCAAGAGATCCCCTGTTAATAGCCACACTCACTGGCATTTCCAGGGTGGGAGCCAGGCCAAGACCGCACAACGCGGTCACACCAGGCACCAAAGCCTCAGCCTTTTTTTTTTTTTTTTTTTAAGATTTATTTATGCATACAAGCTGGGGTACAGGCCAGAGCCGATGGGCTGCGAGAGGGTTCACCAGAAACAGAGTGGGGAGCACAACAGGCAGATGGAAGGAAACACACTGCTGAAGGGAGCAGCGGGTGAGGCAGGAGAGGTCTCCCCGGCTGGGCCTCGAACTCGCGTCGCCGCTGCCGACAGCTCCACAGCACAGCGCCTAACTGCTGCGCCACAGGGAGGTCCTGCCTTGGCCTTTTTAAAGCCGGCACGGGTCTGCGTCCACAATCGGTGCTTACCTCTCTCTGACCCTGGCTTGGTGGTCCTCCTTGTGTGAAAGGTAAAATGAAAGCATTCTTAATTCAGCAGTTATTCCAGTTAGAAGCAGACAAGGAAAGGAGGAAGAAATGTATTAGTGAGTTTATTGTTCAGTTAACAGTATAAATCAACAGTATAAATCTAAAGTCTTGAACGGAAGCTGCGTCGCTTGTTTCTCCAACCTAGCCTGAGGCTGAGTGGTTGGTACTTGGGATTCCCTCGTGTGCCATCGTGCCGCGTTCCTCCTGGCTTTCTGTTGGCGTTCATCGCAAAGGATTGTCGTCCTGTTACGCCCACGCATGTTCCTTCTCAAGGGAACGAGTCCTTAGTGTTCTGTCTGTATAGGGCCAAAGCTTGAAACTGTTGCTGTGCTCCTGTGCAGTGGATCTTAGCATCCAGATTCATTCTCGGGTCAGTTTTAAAATGGCATGTGACAGAGGGGCTTGCAGTATCTTAAATTGCAGCCCATTCCACATCTTTTAACTTAGGTAAATTCAGACTTTCAGGAATGGATGTACTTTGTTTTACCGACGGACAGAAGAGGGGATAAGCTGGCAGTTCCATTTAACCCTCCCCTCAGTGAGCCTGGGTCCCCCGGAGGGTGGCCAGGACGCCTCACTACCGTTTGTCTCGCCCATTAGAGGCCTGTGTGTCTCTCAGACTGTGGTAGTGATTTTGTTACTCAAACACTTGGTTTTCATAGACATAATGCAAACTAATGGTGCTAGAGATTCATATTATTTCTGTGCCTGTCTTTACAACTTAAGGGATATTCAATCCCCTTTTTCCCCATTTAAGCACTGATTTAGAACCTCACCCCTAATTTATATGCTTTTGTAAGTATGATCTTATACTGCATTAGATATGTAAATGTAGGATGTAGTTAGCTTTATTGTGGCCCTCTGCGTAGATTTAAGTGCTGACATTTAGCCTGACAGTGTTATCTGAGAGGTACACAGAGGAGGTAGGGACACATCCATATCTCCTTTGGGGACGTTCTCATTTATTAGAGTTGCAGACAGAATTGATTTCCATTTTCTCTCCCCAAGTTCCAGTACTTGATAGCAGTGGTGAATATAGTGCTTATATTGATTCTGCTTCCCTATGTTCCTTGTTTCCATTTTGTAAGGCCAGATCTCCCTGGTGCGATTGGCCCAGCTCAGTAGGGAGACCCTCATTTCAGGCAGGAGAAGCTGTGTGTACCTGGGGGGACCTTCAATGTCTTGTTCTGTCTTTCCCTAGTAGGCATCTCTCCCTGTGTGCCATACATTCCAACTGGGTGGAACAGAGTCATGGGAATAAGAAGCAGAATATTTAAAAAGGTGCGAGGAAGGCATTTACGAGAGCCTTTTTACCCCCTATCTCCTGGTATCAGTATGGCTGATACAGCAACAGTTATGTGTTCATTTCTGCTAGGGCTCCATCCTCAGAATAATGCCAACTCTTTCATACACTAGAGTTGAATCGGTCCTGTAGCCATTGCTGCATTGCTTACCTTGTTTTTTAATGCTGTAAAATAATTTCCTTGCTTGAAATTTGTGCTGGTGAAACCACAGTTATTATTATATTGGCAGAGGCATGTTGGGTAGATAATGAAAATCCGGACTCCATGAGGGTAAATGATTACTGCCTCTGCGAGGAGAGAAGGCGGCACAGAATTCAGATGTTCCATGCCCCATGAACATGGTGCTGGTCCACCCCAGCCCAGCCTACAGAGATCAGTCTCGTCGCCCTCCTCAGTCAGAGGGTACTGACAGCGCAGCTGTGTCTCACACTGCACCTGCCCAGCAGCGTGTGACATGATCAATAAAGGGCATGGAGACAGGGACTATAAATACAAATCTTTTCAAATGTCATCCTACCATTAGTATGGCATCCAGTACGTAAGGATATTTATCTAAATAAATATAAAGGAAGACAATGGCTATTGTAACTATTTTTCAATAGCTTGATTATATTTCACTCTGTTAGAATTTAAAAACATTCATTCATTATGTAATGTCTCTCTAGTCTCCTCCTTACCCTCTGCATCCTGTATCACATCTGTCTTCTCTCTTTTTCCCTTCCTTGGCTGTCTTATCTGTTTCTCTTACAGTCGTTCCCTGGTTCTGTTTTAGCTTCTTAATTTTTGAATAATTTCTATCCACAGGCAATGAAATTTACATGATTAAGAACCAGTGAAGAGTTCTAGAGTTTTAATCCCCTTCCCACCTCGGGCATAGCCGCCAGTTTTAACCCTGCTTCCCACAGGGAGCGGTGCCTGTGGGCTGCCTGTCACAGCGCCTCTTACATCAAACCGTGTCTATCTGAAATAGTTTGATCACAATGGTTCATTAGCTTAGTAATTTAAGTACATTATTAATGAATACAATGATCTATAATTATAAACATTTCTGTTCATGTGGATCACTTGTGTAGATGAATTTAGAGTCTGAGTAAATCCGAAGTGTACTGAGCACTTGCACGCTCGCCTCTGTGCTCGTGCGAACGAGAAGGTCAAAGCTGGAGTTTGTGCATTAGGGTGCCCGCTCTGTGGGATTAAGCGGGGATTGCCATTTAGGAAGCAACAACAACAAAATCAAACCCGAAATCCTCTTCCTTTAGATTATATAGGACGTTAACTATGACACTGTATTTCTGGGTGACTGATAAATGATTTTTTAAAAGGTAATTTTAATAGAGAAAAAACACATCTCCCCCAAATTTGCTCCCATTTGTGTAATATCTTTTATTTTTGTTAGGTTGAAACTCCATTGGAAGAAGCTATTAAATTTTTAACCCCGTTGAAGAACTTGGTGAAGAACAAGATAGAAACTCATCTTTTTGCCTTTGAGATTTACTTTAGGAAAGGTAGGCAATTAAGGTTTACTTGCCCTGATAAAGCTGATCACTGTATTTTTAAATATCTAGTCCACTGATGGCCTCAGCGCTGTTGGCATCTACATTATCAGGTGCCAGTGCAGTTTCCTATGGAAATGCCTGCTACAGACTCACTCCACCAGAAGACAGGCTCTGTTATCTTTTGATCTGTTTCTTCTTCACCACTTTGCTATTCTGCATACCCATGTGGTTAGTTTCGATAGTTTGTGTAGTTTTGTTAGTGTTAAACAAAATGTAGGGTGGTACAGTGACACAATTATTTCTTCAGGGACATAAAAATCAATAGATGTTATGTTCAAATACAGTAACTGTCATGTACATGTGTACATAAAATTAGTACATACAGAGCTTAGAATAGTGCCTGGTACACAATAAACATAAAATAAATGTAAGCTATTATTAGCTGGAAGATGAGCTATTTGTGGTGTTTCTGGAAGAATAGATCTCATATTGCTAAAAGAAAAGGTCCATGGAAGGGAAGTGTATCCATTAAAAAAAACACAAGCGTGTGTGAATAATACTGAGGTGGTCTTTTTGCCTCAGTCAGGTAAGTGATAAATGAAGGGTCTTTGTTTATGTGGCATTATTTCAAATACTGGTGAATGCTAACTAAATTTGTTATATTTCATAAAACTTTTTCTTAACGAATTTCATGAAAAGTAATAACTATTGTTGCTAATCTGAGGGAATCACTGCTTCAGCGATGTGTTCAGTGCAAAGCGATTGACTTTAAACTAGCTTTTCCACTTGTAGGGCCTCAGTCCTCCAAAGAAGGTGTCTTATGTTATGAAATGATGAAAATATATCTTTTTCTTTTTGTAGAAAAGTTTCTTTTGATGCTACAGTCAGTAAAGAGGGCGTTTGCTATCGATTCTAGTCACCCCTGGCTGCACGAGTGTATGATCCGACTCTTCACCACTGGTATGCTTCTGTTTCATTGCTTGATTGCGTAGTCAGTAGTGTTAACTGTGTCCGCGGTCCCACGTGTTCAGCTGAGATCACTGTCAGGAAGAGAGTCACAAAGTGGTCCTTATTTTGACCAACTTAGAGGAAACAGTGATGATTGGCAGTGACAAAAACGCACTGTCTCTTTAGGAGGCCGGGAGGAATGTGGTGGACTGCTCCTCTCTGTTAGATGGGCGTGTGTGCCCGAGGTAGCTGGGGCCTTGTGGAGACACAAAATAGGGACGTCTCTGCTGTGCCCCACAGAGTTCCTTTGTTATATTTGGTACTTTAGGAGAAGCCTTAGTTTTGAAGTAATAGTTTAGGAACATCGTTGCCATGTTGTTAGCACTTTTGTATGTAGCTTTTACTTACTGTGACCCATCTCAGTAGGGTATCACTTCAGCTTTACAGATCAAGAAACAAGTTCAGAGAGACTGAGATTTGTCCAAGTGCGGATGCGTACCCAGGTCTCTGGCTCAGAGCTTTAGACTGTTTCTCCAAAACAAACTAACAGCAGCACCGGTGTCCCTCCGACTCAGCTCTTAGACACCGGGGTCCACTTTTCCATTTCCAAATCCCAGGGCTTGGAAGTAGGATCTCTACGGTGCATTCATTACGGAGAGATACTTGGGTGCTTCTCGGGGGTTCGTTGTATAGGGATAGCTCAGTTCACGTAGCCCCCGGACGTTAAGGTTGGTGAAGTCAACCGTGTTTTCCTTTAAAATGGCTGAATTGGAATGCATTACTTGGGTGTAAAAAGAGATGGAGCTGGTGAGAAATATTGTGCTGTTGGCAGCGCGACCTGTCTGCTATGTTAGTTACCAGGTAGGTTCCTTCAAGCCCCTGCTTTACAGATTCCCTTTCAAGTTGAAGAGGGCAGCCCCTAGGGGCTCAGAATGGAACTGCATCTTCTGTCGTCTTGTTTTCTTGTTGTTTTTTTTTAATGAACCATCTGTGAGGGCCTTTAGAAAAATCATTAGGTTGTTTCCTGATACGCATTCTTTAAGTTTCTATTGGTAAACTCTAATTGTTGAATTATCAGTGGGTTTTTCCAGCTTTCTGTCTAATTGTCTTCATAAGTGATTTTTAACTGCACACTGTCAGAGTATAAAACTAACAGATACAGTGCTAATAGAATTTGTTTTTAATTTGTTAGCAGTGTCTGAAAGTAGAGATTTACCTGATACAGTTAGAACAGTATTAAAACAAGAAATGAATCGTCTTTTTGGAGCAACGAATCCAAAGAATTTTAATGAAACTTTCCTGAAAAGGAATTCTGATTCATTGCCACACAGATTATCAGGTAATCGCTTTATTTTTGTTCTTACCTTAGACTTCTAAAACAACTTGTTTTTATTTTAATGGCTCGATGAGAAGGTTACACATTTTTAGCAAGGAAAAGACAGTGTCTGTGTCACATTTTAATCCCATGAAAAGAACTTAAATATGCTTCCTGTATTTCTTGGACAAAATTACTGCTATGAATCAAAGTCAGTAGTTTCTCTGGGTTCAGCATGGACATTACAACAAAGCAAGCATAACTGGATTTAGCTTTCTGTTACATATCATGAAGGCGGAACTTTCTTTTAACTTTTCCGCCTCCTATCATTGTGTTCTTAAAATTCATTCGGATGTGTCCACCGCCTTCCATTTCTCCTGCTATGTGAGATACCAAACTTAAAACTGCCGTGCATCTGAAAACCTCTCCTCGGCAAGGAAGGGTCTGCTCGGGTGAGCCCAGGTCTGGCTCCATGGCCCTAGGGTGGTGGTGTGGTGTGCCTCTAGGGTGCCCGCTGAGAAAGCAGCCCAGCAGCCTGGGGCGTGTGTGGAATTATGAATTTTGCTTTTTGGCTTATACCATCAAAGTTGGGTTATTTTCAACCCCTCCTATTGCATACAGTTAATAGTCTCCTTAACGCCAAATTATGCTCATTTACAAAGAGGAAACTGTTCTTGGTTCCACCACCACCACCGACACATATTTGTATTTCCTCACCATCTCTTATTTTAATCATTTTCCTAGTTTGGACAGTTAAGCTCTTTAGGATTATTTCTAAAATAACATTGTTTCAAATGGTTATTCTCAGTTTTCTAACAGTGCCGCCCTGCGTGCCCATTTAGCTTTCATCTTACATTTATGATTGAAGATGCTGGTTTTACCATGGCACAAAAACAAATTTCCTTTTTCCTTCTCATTTAGCTGCCAAAATGGTATATTATTTAGATACTTCTAGTCAGAAGCGAGCTATAGAGTTGGCAACAACACTTGATGAATCCCTCACCAACAGAAACCTCCAGGTAAAGAGCTCTTCGTCATCTTTCTGTAATGGTACCAGCTGCTTTTTTTTTCTCTTTTCACCAAGAGAATAACTCTCACATTGTAATTTTAGTTATGCACATATTCTTCAAGCCACTATGAGTCTGTATCAGAAACTGATCTGAACTCTCTTTAGGACTGTATAATACACACACATGCACAGCAGGCAACTTGGCATTCAGTAACGAGTTTCACATCTCTTACTTGGAATAATATTTTTAGAAGTATGTTTCAGTAAAATGATGTGTACATTCCATAGCCTACTTTGGAATGTAATTTGTTTCTGCATTTCTGAACCCGAAGTGGCCTCAGTAAAATTTATAGTGTACTTACCAGAGGTCAAATGAAAATACTCAAAGTGTCAAGTAGAGGAGGAGATAATAATGGGTATGTTACTACATACAGTTATCTAGTTTAGACTAAAAACAAAGAACAACTACTCCATGTGATGACTGACCAAATGAAAAAGCACTTGCACAGAGACAGTTAAGTATATTCCTTCAAAAGCAAATGAAGGAAATATCTTCAAGAAAGAAAAGCGCTTTTTTATTGGTTGCTAATAAATGATCCTGAGATTAGACAGACAAATCTGTCAGGTATTTATTACACATCTGGAACGTATGTTTCCAAGAAAAAGGTGGAAAATTAAAAATATGAGAAATACAAGTCAAGATGAATTATTTTAAAATCGAAGCAGCAGACCTACCTAGGTTGTAAGAATTGTCAATTTTCGTGAACCTGTTTGTCTTGCATCATGCGCTTTGTACTTGAAACACTTTCTGATCAGTTATCGAATATACTTTACACTTTAATTTGAATACAGGTGGAGAAGCAGTACTTAATTTTTTTCCAACTGCTGCAAGCCTCCAAAACAAAAGACTTAAGTTCAGTGATGGACATTGGCATGTAAATCTTTGCCATTTATTGACAGGGCCAGGCTAGACGGAAGTGAGGTTGCCCCTACTCCTTGCTAGCTTCTTGAGTGCTAACCCCGTTCATACATCGTACTTTTGAATAAACCATGCAGTTCTGAAAGTTTCTGATGGAATGGTGTATGGGACTAAATGGTTTTGGTTGTCTTGAATATGTACATTTGCATATTATTTTGGAAATCTGTTAATGAAATGTCTGATAAGTTCACCATAAAATTATTTTTGACAAGTTATATAACCTGACCTTTTCTCTTTGTTTAGACATGTATGGAGGTATTAGAAGCCTTGTGTGATGGTAGCCTAGGAGACTGTAAAGAAGCTGCTGAAGTTTATAGAGCAAATTGTCATAAGCTTTTCCCTTATGCTTTGGCTTTCATGCCTCCTGGATATGAAGAGGATATGAAGATCACAGTTAATGGAGATAGTTCTGCAGAAACTGAAGAACTGGCCAATGAAATTTGAACACCATTAAACAAGCAAATGGAATGACTTTGGACCATATCTAGTGTATAATATTTTTGTCACGCACCTGCTGCATTGCTCTAACTTACACAGAATGAGAAGAGTAAATGTTCTTGCCTTCAAATAGTGTTTTACGTTTTTTATCCTGCTGAAAAAGTATATATAAAATATCTAACATATTACAGGATATAGGTTCAGTTTCTTAAAAAAAATTAAAAGCTGCTAAAATTGAGGGGTTAAAAAAAGATACCTTATCCTATTCCTACCTACCCACCCATGTTTTTAAACTAATTTATATAAAATCTGGAGGCTGTTACAGCTAACAAAGCAGGTGTGTGGCAGAAATATTACTTTAAATTTGTCTTGTGAGATTTTACTCTATCTCAGACAGCAGAAATGCTGTTTTAGCACTGGATTCTTTCACTGAGCACAAAGAGTTGTTGGGGCTTTAGCATCTGACTGATGTTGTTACGGGGTTGATTCTGACCATAGGAAGTATGCAATGTGAATCACTATATACAGAGAAACCTACAACAGATGCTTGATGTTGTAGAAGCTGGGACATTTAGATACCAAGCAGAATTATAAGAAACCTAGAGGGTATTCGATATGCTTGTTGTGTTTCCAAAATTCACTGTACCTGATCAGTTTGGTGTTCTTGTACCACAGTTTTTAACCGAAGGAACCAGTTGGAACAATCTCAATTTTAACTCAAACTTGAAGAACTAAAATAACAATGCAAACCTTTCAGCATTGTTTCGGCCAAACTTGTTAAAACTGTAATGCAAGAACCAAATGCACTGTGATGTGGCACCAACTAATTAGCAAGCATGAATTTTTTCACCAAAAAGTGAAAAAAGAAAATCTACCATGGCTTGAAGTTAAAGAGCAGAACTCCTGACTCCCGTTCTATGACTGATCAAGAGACTAATAGTCAAACCTCAGCAGGCCTTGTTCATGATACGCAGAAAAAAAGTGCTGCAGTTTAGATACCTCTGGAATTTTTCCACAGTGTCACAGGTTTGTAATACTTGAAGCCCTACATTTCTAAGAATATATTTCTTGCTCAGTTGTTTCAGGCAAGCCCAAGACTTTGTAATTTTTAAAGGGCCCAAGATTTTTTTTTCAATAACAGACCAGCTTCTTTTTCCTGCAGTTACAGATGTAATTTCCTTTTTGTTGTCAAACATAAGGTACCAAATATGACGCAATAAATTGTTTTGAAAAACAGTGGTGTGAATATTTCAACTAATCTGTGTTGGGCTTCTGTGAAAAAACACAGGTGGATACAGAGGTGTGAGCCAGAGCAGTGTGATGGCTGTGAGGCGCGTGCAGGCGGGCATCTCTTTGAACGGCCGGGGCCTGGTGCCAGGGATTCTGTGCCGCCAGCGTGGAGCTGGTCCCGCAGGAAGATGTCACTAGGGCTAGGGGGCACCAGGTACTATGACTGCCATTCATATTTGAGAGGAAAAGGGAAAACTACTTCTATAGAGAAAATCGGCCTTAAGTCATTCAACCTTATACTGACAACTGGCTTCACGCTCCCTATTCTTGTTGCATTTGCAAGATCTGATCAAGTAAAATCAATCAACTGTATATATCATTAGGCTTTCTGTGGTACTTTCAGTTTATGGATGGTGTATTTCAAGGAAATTTTTCAGGAGACCTGGTTCTGTTCCCAACTGAACAGTCGTGCTAGGCTCAACCTTCGTAGCCCGTGAGCTGCGTTCCGCCTCCCAGTCTAAGTGTTTAGTAAGGTAAAGAGAAGTGCAGGTAGAACTCCAGTGCTTCGCTGTCTTCTGTTAACTGGCCCTGTCTCAGGAACATCTTAACAGATGGCAAACCTTTTCAAAGCTTCAAAGGGAGTTCTCATTGTTGGAAAGAACACTAGTGCTGCCTCTGCCACTGACTGATGTGTGTGCAGGAGGCGCCAGCCATATAATAGGGGTGTATGTGTGAATTATGTTTAAACTCTACTGTATATTGAAATGCAATTCATATATTTGTCTTGACAATGTTCAAATGATGTAGACTGTCTTAGAGTGGATATCCGTAAGGACTCAGAATTCTTGATGCAGGTGCCACCCACGAGGAGCTAAGTTCCTGACATGTGTATTGTATTCCAACCCAATTTTCTGGAACTATTGAATAAATATTTTATTTTCTTTCAGGTTCACTTGATAGTGGATACATTGTCTGGCGTCAGAGGACCTTGACAGGGTTCACTTTTTGTCCAGACCTCACCCTACAGCACTGTACTGTACTAGATTCCTCTGAGTAGCATCAACTGGATCATCTCACATTTGCCTCATTCACCCTATTAATTCCAAATGATTCTGTGTGTTGGGGGCGGCGGGGGGTGTGGACGGAGGGGACGGTTAGAAAAAGAATTGGGAGAAAATGCAGTGATGTTGTAATCTAAACAAGTGCCTTATGTTTATTACTGAGAACTGGTGTTACCAACCCTTTTGAGAAGAAAGGGTCCCTTGACCTGTATTAACATAGGAAAGTAAAGTTCTTTTTGTTTTTCTTTATATTTACTACTCTTGTCATTTCTCATTTAAAAACTAAAATCTGACTAGGTTAGTTCACTCATCTTGCTCAGCGAGTCATCCGTCTCCAGCATCCCTCCGACCTGGGGCGCGGGGCTGGAGCAGTGCCGTGTCTGTGGGCAGCTCTTCCGTGGGGTTTATGGGGCTCCTTTCTCACAATGCTTGTGCTCCCTGGGGCATTTGTCACTAGAGCAGTGAAGCGAAAGCTGTGATAGTAAGAAGAGGCCAGAAAAGTGTGGTCTGGATGCAGGTAGAGTGTGGAAAATTGAGGGAACTCTCTCCTGTATATTCTCTGGGAATGTCTCAGTTGCCAGAAGGCAAAGTTGAAGTGTTGGATTTTCTTACAAGACACAGTATACACTTGTATTAGGTGCTGCCAGCCTTAAATAGGAATTACTCGTTAAGATAATTAAAAGAATGACCAACCTTTCAGACGGAAGGTTCTGTGCTAGCTCAAGCTCCACCTCTGCGGGTGACAGGCAAGGTCTCGATACTGAGCTGCTGGCGCCTGCACTGCTCAACTCCCCGCCACGCCGACACTGCAGTCGAGTCCTGTGAAGCGGCTGTGTTGCACCCCAGGGAGCTGAGACCTCAAGTTGTGTTCTAAGTCTGATGGCTTGAAATCTGACAAGTGGCACGAAAACATTTTGGGAAAGGTTACTCTTTCTATTGCTAGGATTGCTCTCTGACCTTTGGCCACGCGACCTGGGAGGTGGGTGCTGAGCTCCGTGCTGGGGTGCGGGAGCCGTGCAGGAGAGCCGAGCTCCAGTTTCCATCGAGAGCAGAGTGTCCGGCGCCCACTCTAGGTTCTGCGCCCTGTTCAGTACCGCGACCTTGTCGGGACCAGCCCCCCTCTGCATGACATAGAAACGAGCAGGAGACGGAAGAGGTCGAAAGGCTCCCAGCCTCTCCGTCTACCCAGTTGCCTTTGCAGCAGTGCCGTCTTGGGATTGAACCAGAAGGAAGGAAAAAGGTGCTGTTTTAATTAGAGCTTTTCCTAAGTCGTCAACCGCAGACAAGCTCGAAGACAGTCTCCAGTGCTCCCAGCTCGGAGCAAAGTTGTTCACAGCTGGCAGTCTAACAAGACTTTATTGTATTCTTTTAAAATATCAGACCGTTGTGTCTATTTTAACGATCTGTGTTATACCATACAAGTGGTACAGTTCTTCCTAACTGGAAAAAATAAAGCTGATGGTGTTAAGTTGATGGAAATTTTTCTTACCTGTGGTAAAAGATCTTCTGTTTCTGAATCCACCTTGACCTCAGTAAGTACAAATTATCTTCTCATTTAGAAACAACATAAGAATGAAGATTTCTGGACTGTGTTCTGGATCCATGGCTTGCTTTTAGCTAATGGTGACATTCGCCTTCTCTGTCTAGTTACTTGTTCATTGTCCAGCAAACAAGACAATCTCCCTCCCACCCCCAAACCCACACTGGCTGTCTTTCCAGTCACCCGTAGTTTCTAACATTTGGGCTTTTGTAGACTGGCCACTTGTTCACTGATCTGAAAGTTTGTCAGGTCCATTTCTAGTGCTTGATGTCTCACCACAACTGAGATAGGAACTGGGTTTTCTAAAGTTCTTCCCAAACTGTGATGTTCCTTCATTAATTGTGAATGATGAAGTGAGCTACCACCTCTCCTCTTTCTTTTGAGCTACTGACTTGCCTTCAAGTAGCCGTACTGGTGGCTGAGATCTTTAGTAATGAAAAGGCCATTTAAAGAAATAGAACAAGCCTGTTTCCCAGATGCTTCCCTTTAAGTTCTGAACTATGGAATGCTAAATGCTAATTCTTCCCTTCATGGACTTAGTACGAAGTTTTACTGCGTGTTAACGGCGGCAGAAGTGCTCAGAAGTGTGTGTCGTGCTGTATTTGCTCAGATGTTCATTGATTGGAAAGAAACTAAGAATAAGCCAACTGCTTTCCACTTGTAATTTTTTTTATAACTTAAAAAGCTTTATTTCCAGAGCCTACTTGTTATTTTACACATACCATTTCACACGGCATTTTCCATTCTAATAGGATTTTTTTTAAATTAAGAACTGTTTAATTACAATATAAAGTTAAATGATCAATGCTTTGGTTTGGGCTCGTAAATCCCATTCTGTTGTGATGTATGAAATCTTAAGGATTTACACTGGGTACATTTTAATCTAAAGGTACAGTGACTGGGACAGTACATAGTAGATATTCAAATCCTTGTTAAAACTGCTGTGAATATTAATATTGCCCTACAGATTGTAGAAAATAGCAATAAAGTACTATTAACTTTCAGGTCACTTACAAAGACTCACAAATTTTTTATCCCTGATCTGTTCATTTAGAGTAATCTTCCCTTCACCCCTCTCTGTTGGCCTTTGGGGGAACTTTGCAAGCAGTTCCACTGTATTTGTGTGGAGCAGAGCCTCACACCTGATGCTGGCTCTCCCTCCCCCGAGCTAGAGGAAGGGCTGTGACTGGGGAACAGCCTCAGCTTTCTCGCGGCCTGACACGGACACAGCGGCTTGCCTCAGCGCCTCAGCCGCCAGCCCCGCCAGCGTCCTGCGCAGGGAACTCGCCACCGAGCTGGTCACTCCTAGTTTTTCATCCTTACACCGCTTGAGGGGGCCAGTAACACCACTCGCTGGAAGGTGGTTTCCACCGCCTGCTTTAACCACTTGGAGGAGACACCAGGGACCTGCAAAGGCTCTTCCTAAAGGTTTCGCGACAGCCAGCATCACACGATGGTCACCGGCGGTGGGCCGCGGCCCCCCTCAGGGCAGCCGATGCTCTGCGGTCACATACTCACCCCGGTGGTATTTTACGGGAACTGCCAACAAACCTCAGTCCTGAGACCCAGCTGCAAAGAACCTGATGCCACTGGAGCGCTGGCCCTTTTGCTGTCACCCCCGCGATGCTGGAGGCACCTGCCAATGAGAACTGCTGTCCTGGGTGGGTTTTATATGCCAGCCTTCAGGTCTTTTACTCTGTCCGTACCTGGTTGGTTTTTCCTCAGTGAGGCTCCTCGTGTCGTGCCGTTGCCCACCGCGCGATTTCACAGGCACAGGCCGCAAGCAGGCCTGGCACAGGGAGCTGCCTCGCTCTCGGTGGCTTCTCGGGTCCTCGCAACTGGTGCCAGCTTTGTGGCAGAAACGCTCTGCGGTTCAGGACAGTCGGATGGCGTACTTCTGAGCGTCAAGGTCAGACAGGACTAGCTTTAGATCTTGGCTCAGGTCCCTTAGGCAAGATACTAAGATTTGCAGGTGGGGCGTGATCGCGGCGGACAGTGCATATAACCGCTAGTGTTTGCAAAAGGATGCTCCTCTGCCAAACGCCAGTGTACCCTGATCATCCCGCTTTGTCTGCTGCAGTACCTTGGCCAGCATGTTCAAGTTCATGGATACTTTTAACAGTAACAACCTGGGAATTATAAACAGAAAATTCAGGACAGTGGTTCTTTCTGGAGGAGGGAAAGGCACATAGGTGGCCGGTGATTTTTATTTCTTAAAACGTTTGAGGTAAACATGGCAAAACATTAGGTTTTGATATTTTTGGTAATTTGGGGTTTCTATGGGATACTTTTTTTAAAGTTAAAAATTTTGAGGTTTTATTCCCTACTGAAAATGTGGTTTGACAAATACTCACTCAAAGCAGGAAAACATCGAAACAAATGCTGTTTGGTTCTCATACTCTCCCAAGAGGTCAAGAGCACTTTTTAGAAGAATGACAAGGAAATGAAGAGCAGGAGGGACAGGATGTGTGACCGCATTTCCCAGCAGGAAGGCACACTCGCAGTGCCCGACACGGGTTTCCACCCGCTTGGCAGCGCCTCGCGCCTTCTCCTCAGGGGCAGGTGCCGAGTGACTCACCTGCAGCGCGGCGGGTGCCGCAGGGCCCCTGGCTCTCCCGTGTGCTCCCCGATCAGCTGGGTGTTCACGGCCACAGAGCTGTAGATGTTAGAGCAGAAACCTGAACCCAGGTTGACTATTCCAGACAAACTGAGCGTCACGTGATGTTCCCGGGTCTCATCAGTTTGCCTAAAGAGCTGTTCCGGAGTTAAATGTTCCGGAGTTAAGTGCTATTTAGAACTTCTTTCAAAGAAAGAATGTTGAAATAAAAAATGGGCATTTTTCTACCCAGTACTGTTTATCCTTTAATATATATGATGCACTTTGTGCCAACACTGCTTTGTGTGTTAAGCTCATCTCCCCATCCCCCATCTCTCAGCACTGTCTGGCAGGCGAGCTGCAGTGAAAACCCACCCACCCCCACCCCCTGCCCCACAGACCCACCGCCCTTTCTCTGGAAGGCCGCACTCTTCAGCGTGAGGATCAGTGTTTGTTCTCTGCATAAGATGCAATTGGCCTTTGCCCCTGGTTTTGCAAGAGATTTCATTCACCAGCCTTTTGGAGAGTGATACAGCGGGAGGGCAGTGATCCCTCCTGCTGGGTATGAATCCTAGGTGCCTCTAGGCGAGTCCCTTTCCTGAGTCTTAGTATGGCATGGGTGTTAGGACAGACCGAGATGTAAAGTGCCTAAGGCACAGAAAAGTACTCAGTAAACTTTTCCATCATGAACTCTTTTACTGAAGTCTTTGTAAAGATTATCTTCCAGGCGCCACACTAAGTCCTAGGAATCGGTGGTGCACATGACGTGGTGCTTGCCCGCAAGGCTCCTGGTTACTAGGAGAGATCAGTATGTGCAGCGACAGTGAGGGCCGCCTTGACCTGGGCAGATGGGGCGCTCGGAGAGCTCCAGGGAACAACAGGACGTTCAGCCTGGAGAGGTGGGATGAGAGCGGGGCGCCCCCTTGACCAGTCCGCAGTTTTCTCTGCTCATCTTCCTCCCCTCCGTGTGCTGGTCCAGTTGGATCCCCTGCAGTCCTGAAGCACATCGGGCAAGGCTCTCCCCTCCGCAGTGCCAGGGCGGCCCGTGTGCTGGGGCGCGGCTCTCTGGGGCGTCAGCCATCCAGTCGGCAAATCGACCCCATTCTTGGATGGAGCATGTAGGCCTGTAAGCCAACGGGAGCTGAAACTAAATTGTATACTTCCCTCAAAACCTGCTCCTCTACTTTTTAGGCACCTCCGTCTGTTCAGCTGTCACGTTAGAAACATGAAAGCATTTGTGGAGTTTCCTTTTTCCTAACTCTCCAGTTTTTAGCAAGTGACATTTATCACACCTGCAAGACATCATTCAAATCCACCTGCTTCTCTCCATTTCCACGTTTATATCCGAGTTTAGTATCTACCTTTTGCCTAAATTATTTAGCTAGCCTCTACCTAAGTCTCCCTGCCTCCAATCTTACCTCCCTTTAATTTGCTCTCCATACTGTAACCAGAAAATCATTTCTAAAATACAAATCTAGCTACTTCATTCCTTATCTTAAAATCCTTCAGAAAGTTCCCATTGCTCCTAGAATGAAATAGTTCACAGGGCCCTGTAGAATCTCATGTTTCTCACCTCTCAAACCTCAGTATTTCATCCCTTCTCTGCTCTTACTCAATATTTCCATTTCCAATGAACTCCTCCCCACTAGTCTTCCCTAAACACCCAACTGTTCCTGGTGCCCTTTAGAGCTAATGGGGTCTCTGTCCTTAGCACCCACAACATTGCACTGATATGCCTACTTGCTTCCTGACCCACCTCCTTAGGGCAGGGGCCAGGTTAGTTCTTTCGTCTTTGTTTTGCTAAGACAGACACAGGAGCGCCCGGAGCATGTGTCTGAGGATGCACAGGCCCCTGCCCGGGAGGCACTACTTGTGGGGCAGCCTGACAGCACCACACCCTTAGCAAGGAAATGTGTTGGGTGCCTTTTGTATGTTCCTTGAACAGCAACATAAAAGAGGAATTGGACACAGTCCGCTTCAGTAAAAAGCAGGGCTTCTAGTAAGATCCTTGTTCAACATTGTTTTGCTATAGTGTGAGCAAAAAAGTCCTGCAGTGTGGAGCAAACCGGGGCTCCTGGAGGACCTGCTGCCCTTCAAAGCACCCCCTAAAGTCACAGCTTCCAGGAACCTCATGACGGCATTGAGGACTCGGTGTGCTGAGTCAACAGAGAGATGACAGTGTCTGCAGCTTGCGGGGAAAGAAGACTGCCTGGAATTGAATTCTCCGTGAGTGGCCTGTTTTACATTACTACTTGAGACAGTGATAAGATGACTTATTCCATTATCTGGCAATGCTCTGAATTTCCAGGTTCCCTTATATTTATTCCCTAGTAAAGTTGAGCAATTTCACACATAATTACAGACTGACATTTTTAAAAATGTATGTTAGTCAGACATAAAATGGTATAAAAGATGCATTGATAGTCCTCTTGGGAAGTGTATTTTTAAACTAGTTTTATGAGGGTTTATTTTACACAGAATAAATTACCCACATGTAAGCTGCACGCTGATGCAAGTGTGTACCCCTGAAGCCATGACCGCAAAGCAGTGAACACAACCAGCCCCTCCCAAGTTTCCTCCCTGCCGCCTCACCCTTCCCAGTCCCCAACTTCGTCTTTGCATTTCCTAGAGTTTGGGGTAAGTGAGGTCGCAAGGTGCGGGCTTTTGGGTCTGGTTTTACTCTGTGAGTCACCCGAGTGCAGGTGACAGGACCTCGGGGGCCGGTGATGGACCAGCGGGCGGTGGCTCCGCGAAGAAGCGCACAAAGCAACTTTTCACAAAAAGCAATGTTCACACGTTTTGGACTTGCTGAATGATTTAGCATCAGCTTTCCTCTAGAGGAGGGGGCTCCTCCCAGAAGGTTCTTTGAGGTTGGGTAGTCTCCAGTGGTGCTTTCCTTATGCAGCGCGCGAAGACAAGGTGAGGCGCTGGGCATCTCAGTAAGGGCCACCGCGGGCTCATCCAGGGACAATTCCCGGGCTCGGCGGCCCAAGGGGCCCCCGTGCGACCTGCTCGACTTCCGGAGCCCGGCAGGAGCCCCACGAGCCCAGGGGTCCCCGCGGACACGCACACGGCCTGGGGGGCGCCTAGCGAAGTGCTGGGTGCCGAGGCGGCCGCGGCTCCCGCCTGCTCCTCGACAACCACGCGCCGGCCCGGGGCCTCCCGGGCCCCGAGCACGGCCGCCGGCCCGGGGCCTCCCGGGCCCCGAGCACGGCCGCCGGCCCAGGGGGCCTGTCTCCAGCTCCAGGGAAGCCGGAGCTGTCGGTGACCGCGGCCGCCCCGACAGCCCGGCACCGGGCGCGGGTCAAAGGCGGCCCGGCGGCCCTCTCGCGAGACCGCCTCGTGGCCCCTCCTTCCGCTCGGCCGCCTTTCGGCTCTGCCCGCCCCCAGTGACGGCGCGGCTTCCGCGGGAGGGCGGGGGCCTCGGACGTGGCGGAGCCGGGCCCCGGGCCGGGGCGCGCCGCAGGCCGGGCTCTCACGCCGCGGTGCAGGCCCCACCAACCCCGCGCCTTCCCAGGTAGCCGTGCGCGGGCCCGAGGGACGCCGGGCGGTGGGCGCCGCACCTGCTGGGGCGGGGCCTGGGATGTCGGGGCGGGGCCTGGGGTGCCGGGGCGGGGCCTGAGAGGCCGCCGCTGGGACCGGGGCGGGGCCGGGGGCTGCGCACGCGCGCTGCGGGACCGGCGGGCGGTGGCTCCGCGACGTAGCGCTGCGGGGCCGGCGGGCCGGGGCTCGGGCCGCCGGTGGCGTCACCTCCCAGCTGGCCTGCGCCGCCTCTCCTCCGCCTCAGTTCGGGGCGGGTCCGGAGAATGGCTTCGGACATGGAGTCGTCGCTCGAGGCGAGCCTCTCGGCCAGCGGTGCAGTGGCCGGGGCCTCGGGGTCTCTGCCGCCGGCTCGCTCCCGCATCTTCAAGATTATCGTGATCGGCGACTCCAATGTGGGCAAGACGTGCCTGACCTACCGCTTCTGCGCCGGCCGCTTCCCCGACCGCACGGAGGCCACGATCGGGGTGGATTTCCGAGAACGAGCGGTGGAGATTGATGGGGAGCGCATCAAGGTGAGCGGATGGGGCGCGGCGGGGGGAAGGGCGCCCCGGGGTGACAGGGGTCCCAGCCCGCCGCAGGGTAATCGCTGGCCCACTGCAGGGTGGGCGCCCCGTCTTCCCTGACGCTGATCTGGAGACTGGAAGGGTTTGCACATAGCAGACTTCTAAGGCGGCTCTTTCCAAACTTTAATGTGCATGTGATTTACCCGGGGATCTTACTTTGTTTTTAGTGCAGATTCTAGTCTGGTAGGGCTACAGGTAGTGCAGGCGCTGCCAGACCGCGGACCGCACTTTGGGTGGGAGCTATCCCTCACTCATGGACTGTGGCTCATGGCCTGGGAGTCAACGAGGAAAGAGAAGGAAAAACTGACATTCTTAAGCACAGACAGTTCGTTTAATAAATAGCGTTTGGTAAACATTCATCAGAGCACTGCGCTCGCTCGTAGGAATTGTGGAAGTTGAGTCTCTTGCCTTTGAGGAAGTGCTCAGGTATTCTGCATACTGTTTGGCCATTGTAGTTTATGTGCGGCACTGCGAGTTGTTTAGAAAAATCTGTGTTCTTGTGGAAACATTCTAGACATTATAGTTTCCACTTGAGTTGCCAGAAGCGCATCTCTTGGTGCCACCCTCTCCCCATTCTCTAGTTCTTCTTGATGGCTCCTGAGATTGGGGACACAGGAAGAGTGGAGAAGGTTGTAGACCCAACTAAGACCAGGACTGGGCTGGAGACACTGATGAGTGAGGATCAGTGACAGGACTGAGGCCTCCTGATGGTGTAGCCTTAGAGACACTTCTTCAGTGGCTGCCAACCGTTCAGCTGGCTGCCGGTACCACTCCTTAAAACAGGCATCGCTAGAACTGCCCTGCCTGCCTTCCCTGTTTGTTTGTTTGTTTGCTTTCTTTCAGTTAGACTGTGCATCTTTACCTGAGTGCCCCATTGGGGAGGGTGGGGATGCGGGAAGCTCACTGCTTCCTGCTTCCTTCATCCGCCCATATTCAAGAGCAAGTTGTAAGTTACCCTATCACTGCATACCTCCTGTCCCTAAAGGGTGTTACACTGCTAGTGATGGTGAAGGGTGAATAGGGCTAAAAAGAAATCAGCTTTCTCCAGGCCCTTTTTTGTCTTTGGCTTTCACTTTAATGTTTGTTGTCCCATTCGGCCTGCCAGGGGTGGTCCTTTGGATGCACTTAGGGAGCTCAGAGAGATTTGTATACATCGCAGAGGAAAAGGTAGGAAAAGAAGAGACTGAATATATTTCATCAGAATTGGGTTGGGCCCTGGTACCTGGAAAAGGAGTGAACAGAACTTGTGAGGTTGGCGAGGCAGTTCCGTTCAGGAGAAGCAGGAATTCTGGCAGAAAGTGCGGGGGCTTTGGAGTCCTGCTGACCTCCAGCCGATTGGACCAGCTGCCTCTGGTCTGGACCTGTGGAGGGGTAGTGTGGGCGGGGTGTGCTCAGGGTGACCCGCTTTGCCCAAGGAAGTCGCAGTGTTAAAGCTGAATCTCATAGCCAGGAAGCTCCTCAGGCCCAGGCAGACCGGGCAGGTGGTGACTGTGGCCCTCAGGCATGTTCCTCCACCCCCTCCAATCTGTTTTCTGTTCTGAAAATGGGGGTGATAATACAGCGTGAGGCTGGAGTGGGGAGTCGCTAAGAATGCACGAGGCACTCACTGGCACGGGACGGAGCTCCTGTGGCAAGCTTTGAGGTGGGAGAAGCTATTGGTAACAACAGCTGTGGAGAGAGTGAAATGCAGGCGACCGGTCTGGCTCGGAGCTCCGAGGGAGGCGGCAGGTGAGGACAGAGCTCCTGGGACTCCTGCCCCTTGTCCGCCTCCCTGTCTCCTCCTCTTCTTGGTAGCCCCTCGATTTTCGCTGCCACTTCCGTGCCGATAACCCCCAAACCTCTGCTTGGCCCACCTCCCCTCCGGCTCTGCATTCCCGCCTGTCCCCTGACGGCCTGGAGAATCGCTCCTTTGCCTC
>PVIJ01008048.1:20105-77431 GCA_004024925.1 Scalopus aquaticus | reverse complement strand
GATCTTTTCCCAGTTGGTAGGGTGTCTGTTAGTTTTGGTTAATGTCTCTTTTGCTGTACAGAAGCTTTTTATTTTGATGTAATCCCATCTGTTTATCTTGTCTTTCACTTCCTTTGCTTTGAGGGATGTGTCTTTCAAGATTTTGCTGAGATGTATGTCGTGTAGAGTTTTGCCTATATTTTCTTCTATACATTTTATGATTTCAGGTCTTACGTCCAGGTCTTTTATCCATTTTGAGCTGACTTTTGTGCAGGGTGTGAGGTAGTAGTCTAGGTAGCTCCGTTTTTAATCTTTTGAGAGCACTCTGTACAGCTTTCCACAGTCGACACTCCACCAGCGGTGTACGAGGGCTTCATCTCCTATACATCTCGCCGAAACTTGTATCTGGTCTTTGTGATGTGGGTCCTCCTCACAGGCGTGAGGTACTATCTCACTGTGGCTTTGATTTGTACTTCCCTGACAAAAAATGATGAGCGTTCTCATGTGCCTGTCGGCCATCTGTGTGTCTGCTTTGGAGAAGGCCTGTTTAGCTCTCCTGCCCATTTTTTGATTGGGTTCTTTTCTTTTTGTTGAGTTGTATGAGTTCCTTGTAGATCTTGGATACCAGCCCCTTGTCAGATGTATGGCATGCAAATATTTTCTCCCATGCAGTAGGGTGTCTTTTTTTTTTTTTACTGGTAGTTTCTTTTGCTGTGCAGAAGCAGTTTAGCTTGATGTAGTCTGAGTTGTTTATATTCTCCTTTGTTTCCCTTGCTGTTGGAGACAAATCTATGAAGCCATCATTGAAGCCTATTTTGTTGAGTGTTTTGCCTATGCTTTTTCCTACGTAATTTATGGTTTCCGGTCTTAAGTCTTTTATCCATTTTGAATTAATTTTTGTGTATGGTGTGAGAGAGCGGTCCATTCTGCTTTTTTTTTTTAAGTTTATTTTTAGATGAAGTATTTTTTTTTCTTACACTGTTATTGATTTTTGGACACTATTTGATTACTCCCCTCAGGGGTGGTGCCATCGTTCTCCCTCACCACGGCACGCGTGCTTTATTACCACAGTGCCTTGTGCTCTTTTCTCCTCCCATTTCATTCTTTTGCAAGTGGCTGTCCAGTTTTCCAACACCACTTACTGAAAAGACTTTCTTTTCTTCAACATATACTCTTAGTTACTTTGTGGTAGATTAACCAGCCAAGTGTGGGTTTATTTCTCATTCTATTCCATTTGTCTGTGTGTCTGCTTTTGTTCTGGTGCCATATTGTTAGGAACATATTTTAGCCACTTCTCTTATTTTTGGATTTTTAGTTTCTACTTACTTCTAAAGCATTACTATTTTTATCCAGTGAATATCACTAGGATCAAAGACAACTTAAAGTAGATTTCAAAAGGTGGGATTCATGCCCCAGAGAGTATTAGCTCTTGAGACACTGAAAACAACAGCCACAGTGGAAATGTTACCCTGGGGCTTCAGCTGCCTGGCATGCGAGTTCCATTCCTTTGGGCATTCCTGCCGCTGCAGCCCTCAGGCCTGCTGCTTCTGGAAGAATGTGCTTGACGAATGTATTATGATCTGGTTCCAGTCAAGCAAGATTCACTTTGAACACCAGTTCCTCATACCATGTTCCAGCTGTCACTGAGCATACGCCCTATTTTAAGGGTACAGCCATTGTCCATGGAGACTTCAAAGAACTAAGCCTTGATGACTTAAAGGAGAAATATTTAGCGTTCTTCTATCCTTTGGAATTTACCTTAGTGTGTCCTACAGAAATTGTCACCCTTAGTAACAAAACAAGTGAATTCCGGGCCTCCCTGGTGGCGCAATGGGTTAAGCACTGTGCTGTGAAGCTGTCGGTGGCTGAGACGCGAGTTCGATGCCTGGCTGGGCAGATTCCCACAGGGCGCAGCAGACCTCTCCTGCCTCGCCCGCTGCTCCCCTCAGCAGTGTTTCTCAGCTGATCTGCCTGTTCTGCTCCCCACTGTGTCTCTGGTGAACACTCTCACTGACCCACACCTCTGGCCCGCACCCCAGCTTGTATGCAAAAATAAATAAATCTTTAAAAAAATGAATTTTTTGTCACTAACTCAGTGGTTTCCCACTTCTGCCATCTTGCCTGGATGAACACGAGGTTTTGGGCCACATGGACACTGCACTCTTGTCTGATTTCACTGAACAATTTTTCCAAGACTGCAGGGTGCTGTGAGAAGGTCCTGATCTCCACTGAGAGGTCTCTTCACAAGTGGCCCCAATGCAGTCATTAAATCATTGAATGTCAATGATCTTCCAGATGGCCAAGGTATGGAAGAGCGCCTCTGGGTGAAGGCATTCCCGTCAAGAAGTCTTCCATCAAACTGGACACTGAGTTCTCATTTAAGCCAGCCACAATGAACTGCTTCCAAGGAATGCTTTGAGAGAGTAATCAGCACATCATCCCCCACACACCTGTAGCTTCGCACACCAGAAAGGAACCACAGTCAGAACTCACTTTTAGCATGTCAAAGATTATTTATAGATGGCAATAAGTCAATTACACTGGTACTCATCAATATTACTCCCAAGATAGGCTAAGGCTTTTTAAACGTGGTAACTATCATAGGGAGGCCATCTTGAGGACTAGCTAGTATTGAATGCCCAGTTCTGTTTCTTGGATCACGTCTTCATTGGGAGAAGGAAACTTTTCTTCACTTTGCCGGAACCTTTGTAGACATCAGAGTAGTACAAGTATCAAACATTTCCATCAAGGATCCTGAAATTTTCTTGAATTTCTTCATATCAAACTGAATTTTTTTTCATGGCAATAAAGATCATGTTTTACGTTCCAACTTTACTTTAGAGAAAAGTGCACCCACCTGCAATTAGAGGTCATTTCTCAACTCCTGATTGCAGAACTAACACCAGCTCACTCCCACCACCAGGCTCCAGAAATGCCCTCATGCCGCCTGCTAATCATCATTTCTGTTTTTATTGTCTGTTTTCGGGGAGTCAATTTCTTGCTTTTATTTGTAGTCTTATCACTGAATTATATGCCCCTAAATTGTACTTGGCCTTGCATATTTTTGAAACTACACAAATGCAGTCTTTCTAACATGAATCAACTGAAGGGAGACGACGCTAAGTGAAGTGAGGAGGAGACACATATCGGACGGTTTCACTTCCATGTGGAACAGGGAGGAAGAAAACAAAAACCAAACCAAACCAGTAACAAACCCTAGAAATCTGACAATCAAGTTCAGGCCACAAGAAGGGCAGGAGGAAAGGGGAAAACAGAGCTGGGGGCACAATGGCGCAGGGTGGAGGGCTAGGGTGGTGGGTGTGGAGGCCTCAGACTGTATCTGAGGATGTGTGGTCTCAAGCCTCTGCAGTGCTGTAAGCCAATGTGACCTCAATGATAAAAAATAAACAAAAATGCAAATCCTTAATGGGGGAAAGAATTGCACTCATCCAGTATGTATTTGTATTTGAATTTTTTAAAGTTTGATTTTACCTTTTTTGTGAATGATTCATGTTGTTACCCAAAGCTGACATGTTATTCAATCAAGTCTCCAAATCTGGGTGACAGTTATGAGCTGCGGTCCACCCTCATGACAGTACCTTTACCCGACAGGGTTTATTTGGGTCGTTATAAAGGAAGGAATTAGCATAGAAAGATGGACCTGCTAAGACATCTGGAAGGAGGGCATTTTCATCAAAGCTGTGGTTCTTCATAGCTGCCAATGTGTCTGTTTTTAAGTCAAATGTAAACAAATGGACAAAATGAGAGACCTTTGTTTCAACTTCACAAATAGTATCTGTGGGAGGAGAAAGTGGGTTTGCTTTAGTTTTTATATGTGGAGGGTTTGGTAAGAGACACTAATCAAACTGATAACAGAAATGACTAATACATAACACATGAAAGATTATGTTTGACAGGGCCTCCCCTGTGGTGCAGGGGTTGAGCACTGCGCTGTGGAGCTGTCGGCAGCGGCGACGCCCGGCCGGGGAGATTCCCACATGGCGCGGCAGACCTCTCCTGCCTCGCCCGCTGCTTCCCTCAGCAGTGTATTTCTGATCTGCCTGTTCTGCTCCCCACTCTGTCTCTGGTGAAGCCTCTCGCCGCCCCACGCCTCTGGCCTGTACCCCAGCTTGTATGTATAAATAAAATAAAATCTTTAAAAAAAAAGATTATGTTCGACATACTTGCACCTTAGTTAGAAAATCCAAGTTTACACAGGTAGTTTTGTATCTGCTTGCCATGCAGGGAAACCTCCTTAATTCTCATGGGAAGAAGAGATAGGTGCATCTTTTAGAGACAGATGTTGGTCTCTTTTTAAGCCATGATGAATGTCTAGATGCCTTTATGAGCTGGTAGGGCAAGCAGGAATCTACTTCGCTCTGTACAAACTTAGACCGATGTTACAATCTTTTCTTCCCATAAAGAGAGAGAACAGATAAGACTGCGGGGAAATCCATTAAATCTGAAAACCTGAGCCAAGAACAGACACAAAGCATCTGCAGGGATGCAGCACAGCGGCTCTGAGGCAGATGCCTGCTCTATCTCCTGTCTCAGGCGGATCCATGTTTATCTACCGGTCCCAACTGCGCCTTCTTCAGCTCAGATGTTTGCAGATGGAGAGGATGGATTTTGATACGAACCAGCATCTCTCTAGGCCTCTCTTTACCTATGGAGGACGATTTTTTGGATATCTCTGGTGGCACCAAGGCCTAAATCAAGTGTCCTCAGACAAGCACCAGCAAGTCAGAGCACATTGCCGCGCGCAGGCTCCAAGGAGGGAGCGTGCCCCTTTACAAAGCAGTGAAGATGCCACTCGGCTCAGGGCTTGCTTGGCTCTAAGGACAGAGGAATCAGGACTTGCTCTTCATCTCAGCACACGGCGAACACTGAAAATGCCTGTAACACTCGGCCACTGAGCCCCGGCAGCCAGCATCAGCGCAGCATGGCTTACGGCAGCCACGACCTTCCCGAAGAGTTTCGGCAACTTTATAGAGGCCTTTCTGCCAGCAAAGGGGCTTCTCACCATCAGGCTGTTTGCTGGTATGGAGAGGAGCAGTCTTCTGAGCCCATCCATTGGCCCTTGGAGTCATTCCCCAAATGAGGAAGCAATTCAAGTTTGCTGATTTCCAGGGTGTAAGAAAGGAACTTTATATTCTCTTAAGACAGAGTGATCAGTAAATCCTCGCTGCCACCCTGAGTTATTGAAATAAAATCACACATATCTCCTAACATCAGAAACTGGTGTCACGGTCTCAGATGTTCTGTGTAACAAATGGTGATTTGGAGCTCACACCCCGTTACTTTAAATGGGAATATAAGTCTACCTGTCCCTCTTTATTGGGGGCGAGGTTTCAGGATCCCCACGGATACCATAATCCATGGATGCTCAAGTCCCTTATATAGAATGGTTTGCATATAACCTATACATCACCCCCTAAATCCTTCAAATCATTTCGAGATTGCCTGTAACACTTGATGCAAGTCATAAGCTACATTAATAGCTGTTTCACAATACAGTTTAGAGAGTAATGGCAAGAAAGAGTCTGTCCATGTTCCGTGCAGACCCAGTCATGTAGCATATTTTCTTTTTTTTTTCAAAGTTTTACTTTTTTTAAAGATTATTTATGCATACAAGCTGGGGTACAGGCCAGAGGCGTGGGGCGGTGAGAGGGTTCACCAGAGACAGAGTGGGGAGCAGAACAGGCAGATCGATGGAAACACACTGCTGAGGGGAGCAGTGAGCGAGGCAGAAGAGGTCTGCCACGCCATATGGGAATCTCCCCCGCTGGGCTTCAAACTCGCGTCACCACTGCCAACAGCTCCACAGCGCAGCGCTAAACCGCTGTGCCACCAGGGAGGCCCCATGTAGCATATTTTCAACCCAAGGTTGGTTAAACCCATGAATGTGGAACGCCAGACAGGGAAGGCAGATTGTACAAACATATAGTATATGATATGCTATAACAGATGGTAGGAAACTTCTTCCCCACCAATTTCCCTAAATGGAACTAAGGCCGTAATTATGTAAATTACTTATGGACCTTAAGAGAGAGATTGTAAATGCTTCCAACACGATTTCTGGTCATCAAACAGTAACAACAGTGGTTAATAAGGTTGCGCAGCATGCAATGAGGCATGGCATTTCCCTCTGTTAGCACTCCTCACTTTTTAAAAAGTCTGTGTACAGTCTGACATTTTAACAGTTGCATTTGGAATTGCGGAATTTTTCTATACATCATTTTATTTAATATGTTGTAATGAACGTGATGGTTAATTTTATGTGTGTCACTTTGACTGGGCTAAGGGATTTCCAGAGAGCTGGTAAAACTTTATTTCTGGGTGTGTCTGTTTCTGGAAGAAATTAGCCTTTGTGTTGGAAGACAGTAAAGATCATCCTCACCAATGTGGTGGGTATTATCCCATCTGTTGAGGGCTTGAGTAGGCCAAAAAAGAAGAGAAAGGATGAATTTGCTGTTGGAGCTGAGGCATCCATCTTCTTTTGTCTCTTATGTCCTCCTGGTATGACTCAGAAGAGGGCTTATGCCATCAGTCCTCTGGTTCTGGAGCCTTTGGACTTGGACTTACATTGGAGTCTCTGGTTTTCAGGCCTTCGGAGTCAGATTGAACACCACCAGCTTTCCTGAATCTTCAGCTTGTAGAGAGTAGATCCTGGGACTTCTCAGCCTCCATAATCTTGTGACCCAATTCCTAAAATAAGCCTCTTGAGAGAGCTGTCCATATTTGTTGGTTCTATTTCTCTTGAGAACCCTGAATAATGTGATGAATTTTAGAGATTTAAACATGCATCTATGCTTTATGTAAACATCAGACAAAATTAATCGTGATGACAGATACTTACGTTCCATGAAGGTTGGGTACTAATAATCCAAACAATGTTTCACTATAAAATATTGGCTAGGCAGATTTCCTGTGGAGCAGGACTGTTTGAAACTTGTTTTTCTTTTTACTGAGGCAGTATTAGTTTACAACACTATAGGTTTCAGGTGTACAAATTCTCACCTCAGCAACTGCATATATCTCACCACGCCTACCACTAAATGTCCAATCACCATCTATAAACTGATTGGCCCCCTTTATCCATTCCCTCTTCCGAAATTCCCCTCTGGTAAGCACCATTAGTTGTCAGAGACTAAAGGTATGCTTTTGTTTTGTTTGCTTGTTGTTTTGTTTTGTTTTTATATTTCACAAATAACTGGTGTTTGTCTTTTTCCTTCTGACTTACTTCACTTAACATCATCTCCTCAATTCATGTTGATTAAAAGGCAAGAGTTTATCTTTTTTTAATAGCTAAATTCTGAGGGGGAAAATAAAGAACACAACAGAGGTATCATGTTCCCTGACTTCAAACCACACTACAGAGCTATAGTGATCAAAACAGTATGGTACAGGAATAAAAGTCAGCATACAGATCAATGGGATAAAAAAAATAGAGTCTAGAAATAAAACCACATATATATGAACAACTAATTTATGACAAAGGAGCAAGAGTATATTTTAAATCTCTTCAATAAATGGCGTTGAGAAAATCAAAGAGCCACATGCAAAAGAAGGAACTCAAACACTATCTCACACCATATATTAAAATTAATTCAAAATGGATAAAAAACTTGAATATTAGACCTGAAACCATAAAATACAGAGAAGAAAACACAGGTGGTAAGTTCTCTGACACTGGTCTTAGTGGTGCTTTTGTGGATTTGTCTCCAATAGTAAGAGAAACAAAAGATAATACAAACAAATGGGACTATATCAAACTAAAAAGTTTCTGCACAGTGAGAAAAACCATCATAAAAATGAAAAGGCAGCCTACTGAATGGAAGAAGATATTTGCAAACCAAGTATCACATTATTTTAATTGCTTAGTAATTAATGGACTAAGCCTCAATATTTGAGCACTTAATCACCGGGTAGTTTGTGGAAAAAATCATTTACACTGCAGACATGTAGTTACCATTTCATAATGAAGTTTGTTTCTTCTCTGTACCTGTTCTAATCCTCAGAGCACTCTAGCCTAGCCACAAAGTAGGAGTAGTGCATCCTGAGATTCTGTCACTTTTACACACATGTGGGTTGTTGGGGAGGAAAAATCTCCTGCTACCCTTCTAGGTCCTATGGTTGGAAAATAGTTGACACAAGGCAGATTAACAGGAGAAAAGACCCATTTAATTTCATGCACATGGAGATGCCTTATCTAGTGCGATCTGCCATGTGAACAGAGCAGGCTTAACTACCTTTCAGACAAAGACATTCGGGCAATGTTTGGTTAGGACATTTAGGGAGCTAAGCAGAGTTTATCTACACAGGAGAAACAGTCCTTCAAACTGTGTGTATAGTGATATTTCCTTCGTTCCTGGTATAGGGAGAATACCTTTCACATGGGATATTTATTTCCTGCTTTTAGGAGACATGGAGGCTTAGAGTATCATTTCTTATCTGCTGTTCCCCAAGTAATCCTAATTCAAAATCACAAATGTGCTACTTTGATACACTGGGGGGTGACCTACCTGGAGCCCCCAATAAGATATGTGGGGAAGATATAGCACACAACTCTAGAGAGGAACTATAAGCCAGGAACTGGTCTGACAGCACTTCTCAAAGGGTTTCAGGAGCTAAAAGTCTATTTGACTGATGTTAGTATAGCGACATTAATACATAACATTTCCCATTGTGGGCAGACTAAAAAAAAGCACCATCTTTGAAGTCAAACAGACCTGGTTTCAATCCAGTGCCACATTTACTAGCTGTGTAACCTTCAGCAAGTTACTGAATCTCTAAAACACCCTTTTCATCTATTAAAAGAGAATTGTTAGTATACCCATTTCACAGGGTTGTGATGAGAATTTGTAACATGGTGGTCCACAGGAAAAAGGGTGTATCACAGGTTCCCTGCCCCACCCAAGGTAGGGAAGAACTGAGCAGGATATAAGAAGCTGGAGAAGAGACAGGACACACACAGAGGAGACACACACACAGAGGACACACACAGAGGAGAGAGAACACACAGACATAAGATAGGAGGAGACAGAAGAAGGATGGAAGGTGAGAAGAGGCCCAAGCAGCAGAGAGACTTGTAAAGAAGCTGCACTGGCCTGTAGTGATTGCAAGAGATGTGGGTGAGAGACCCATGGGGAAGTTAACGATGGCTATCTTGATTCTGGTTTTGATTTTGTTCTGTTCCTCTCAAAATTGTCTGACTTTTTCTGACCCTTCTGTATGGGTCCCTGCCTAAAGGTATTTTGGTTCCTCCCAGAATTGTCTGGCTGTTTCTGATCCTTATGTGTGGATCTCTGCCAAAAGGTGTTCTAGACTTGTGGCAGGCTTTCGAGACTTGTTTTGGGCCAATCCTGTTTGGGTGGACTTTTACCCATGAGGAGTTGGATAACATTGGGTGCTTGACTTAGAAAATATATTCTTTGTCTTCTCTGTCTTTTCTAATTTTATTAAAGTTTCTTTCCACAAAAGGTCCTATATGTTTTGCATTGATGCGGCGGATGGCAGAAGGCATTTGTAACAGGGCAGGTCTGGGGTTTCAGGGGTGCCCCTCTCCCTGCCCTGTAACAAACTGACATAATTATATTAAAAAAATCTATAAAAACTCATTCCATAACAGAATATGATGATTAATATGTGTCAATTTGGGAGGTGTTTGGATGAGTAACACTTGAATTAATAAATTTGGAGTAAGCAGACTGTCCTCCCTAATGTAGGTAGACCTCAGCCAATTAGTTGAAGGCACAAGTAGAACAGCAAAACAAAAAAGCAAAACAAAAACCAAACAAACCCAGGCAAACAAGAAGGAATTCTCTGGAAAACTGCCTTTGAATTTTATTGACTCATTTGGGTCTCTAATAGGTTGACCCACATTGTAGATTTGGAACTGCTAGTCTCCATAATTGTGTAAATCAATTCCTCATAATAAGTTTTTTCTATAGTTATGCATCCTGTTGGGGCTGTTTGTCTGAAGAACTGTAATAATAATGATGCTGGAAGTACTGAGAGTTCATTTTCTTCTCTTCATGGTTCCATTTGTAGGCCCAGATACTTAGGAATTTCCAGCAATAGGTACCTGGGTGCTTAAGATAGTTTTTTCAAAAATTACAAGGTACATGGGTGCTTAAGATAATTTTTTCAAAAATCACAATTTCTGGGCCTCCCTGGTGGCAGAATGGTTTAGCACTGTGCTGTGGAGCTGTCAGCAGTGGCGACACGAGTTTGACACCCTGCAGGGGAGAATCCCACATTGCTCGGCAGACCTCTCCTGCCTCGCCCGCTGCTCCCCTCAGCAGTGTATTTCTGATCTGCCTGTTCTGCTACCCGCTCTGTCTCTGGTGAACCCTCTCGCCGCCCCACACCTCTGGCCTGTACCCCAGCTTGTATGTATAAATAAATCTTTTTAAAAAATGACAATTTCTATCACTTATATTTTATATATGTAGTAATAATGATGTGATTGCAATTCTTTATATTCGCAACTATTTAAACAGAGTGATAAGGGCCTCCCCGGTGGCGCAGCGGTTAAGCGCTGCGCTGTGGAGCTGTCGGCAGCGGCGACGCGGGTTCGACGCCCGGCGGGGGGAGAATCCCACATGGTGCAGCAGACCTCTCCTGCCTCCCCGCTGCTCCCCTCAGCAGTGTATTTCTGATCTGCCTGTTCTGCTCCCCGCTCTGGCTCTGGTGAAGCCCCTCGCCGCCCCATGCCTCTGGCCTGTACCCCAGCTTGTATGTATAAATAAATAAACTTAAAAAAAAAAAAACTTCAAACAGAGTGATAAAACTGCAGATACTTGGTTTTTATAAATACATTTTAAAATACGTATTTCTGAATTAAATTGAAATGTGTTCTTCTTTACTAAGTTTTAATTGATATGTTGATATTCAGTAACCTCTATTTTGCTTTTTAATTTCTGTAATAATTTGGTATATTAGATGATTTGAATAATAAACTTTTTATTTGTAATTTTTGATAAAAACATTTATACCTTATGTACTAGGAATAGCATTAACTTCTATTTTTAGTAATATCAGCTTACTGTTTTCAGAACACGAGTTACATAAAAAATTTTCACAATAACAAATAATGATTTTGCTGAAATGTAAATAATAAAATTTTATGAAACAACATAGAAACTTACAAAGCATAGCGGTCTTTGTCTTATAAGTCACACAAACATCACAGACTCATCAACAGAGCGTTCAGACATGCAGAAACATGATTAAATTCAGTCTTTTAAAAGATTTTGCCAACCGTTAGACGCATAAAAATCGCAGCTTTCTACCACCTTGCCAGTTCGGTTGCTGTGAACATGTATGTGAAGGCAGGAGGATAAACCATTTCAGTCCACACTCAGGTTGGCTTTTTAAAAAATACTTAGATAAATCATCGCTGGGCCGCTATGTGTCGCCAGAAAGAGACGAAAGCCCAGACCACAGAACCGTCCGGACGGGTTAGGGCTCCCGGGGACAGTCACCAAGGCGCGGGCACACAGGTTGCAGGAGCCGCTCAGGGTGGGGGGGCAGGTACGGGCCGGTTTACAGATGACCAAGCACCCCCCACTGCTCGAGCTATGACACCCTGCGCTTCCCGCGCTGCCTCCTGCCTGCTCTCGTCACTCCCAGCCGGGAACCCTGGGTCTCAGGCTTTAACGAGGTTCTGCTGCCACCCGACGTCCCGCAGCCCCACGTCCCGCAGCCCTACCTGCGCTCCCGCGGCTGTGCAGGCCCTGGGACCAGGCGCTCCTTGCTCGGCAAAGCCGCACAGCACGACTGCGTCATGCCGGTCACGAAGGTTTCCCTGCAGCACGGCACGCGGGTCTCCCTGCGCCACGTCATGCACGTCATGTGCATTGGCCAGCGTCTCAGCACTCATGTTTGGCGTCACGTCACGTGTTTGGCATCCTGTCACGTGGGTTTGGCAGCATGTCACGTGTTTGGTGTCCTGTCACGTGGCTTTGCTACGTATGGCGCGTGTTTGGCGTCCTGTGACGTGTGTGGCGTCACGTGGGCTCGCGCAGCCGCAGACGCCAGGAGCAGCGCCCTCACCTCATCCTGCACGAAGCGCTCTCCAGGCGGCGGCCTTGTTCAACCCCCCTCGTGCGTGCGCTCCCCGCGTTCTGGGTGACCTGGTACGTGATGGGGGCCCCCGCGGCTTGTCCCCGGGTGAACGGAAGGTCACGGCGCCCCACTGCACCTCGTCGGCCTTTCGAGGGTTCCCGCCCCCCAACCCGCTTTCCGATGTTGGGGGGAACGTGCATTAGGATTTTTACACCCCTCCTGTTTCCAAAACAGCCCCATGGCCTTAAACTCAGTTACTGCGCGCCCGCCGCCTCTTGGCGGCTGTGTCCGTGGGGACACCGCTCTCCTGAGAGGGACACGCCCCCTCGCCCGAGGCGTTCCGGGCGCTGTGGCTGGAGTGTCTTGCGAGAGTTCTTGCCGGAGGGCCTGCAAACACTGCGGAAGGGCCTGCCCGACTTGTGGGTTCCGACTCCGTTCTGCTTCACACGCACGCCCCCCGCCCCCCTCTGTATATGTGTATCTACATATATACATATGTATAAGGTATACATATGTATATGTGTATCTACATATATACATTGTTAGTGGTGACTCATATAATAGTGTCTGCAATGTGGTTTCCATTTATAACGCTAGCCCTCATCTGCTGGTAACTTTCTTTAAATGTAACTTTTGGCTGTGGTTTTCCATCCCTGGCTTAAGCTCGAAGGTATTTAAAAATTATTTTTTTTAATCTGCGGACAGTTCCTTTGGCTATCACATACACCGAGTGCAGTAGGCAGAAGAGTGTAAAAGGAAGAGAGATTGGCGTTTAGGGCTAGGGTATTTGTGTGTTCAACTACAGCCATAGGAATGTCTCTATAACCAGACTAAAAGCGTTTCGCTCGGCTCGTTTCCTCTAGGGCGTGGAGCTTGCCCTTACCTGCTTGCCCTTGTTCTTGCAGGAACTATTCCTCAACATGGAATCAAGGATAAGCAGGTCCTTGGATACTAGATTTCCGTGGCATTTGTGCATGTAGCTTAGCTGATGGTTGTGACTTGCACGTCACACCCTCCCCGAGGCTCTTGGGAGTTCACTCCTCCATCACACCCTATCCCTGTGTTCTGTCCCACATAGCAGTTAGGCTATTTTCAGAAATCAAAAGTGGTTTCTCATCAGAAAATACAGGTAATTGTAGCCTGTTTAGGTGTTTGTATTGAAGAAGACGGCGCTTTGGTTTTAGCTCTAGCATTCGCATTGCTGAACTGGGAAACTTTCTGCAGATGACATTTCCATCCTGGGGGAGCTACAGACGCACTTGTAAGTGCCCCTCCCGGGACCTCAGAGTGAAGAGAAAGCATGTGCCCTCATCGAGGTCCTTCTAGAGCTGGAGGCATACTGGTGTCTGAGGATAAACAGCTCTCTTAAGCGCCACAGGGTGAGGGGACAGGCTGGAATTCCTATTGTGCCCACACAAGATAAAATGAGAAACCCCCATATATCCGATTTCTCTTAGTCTTGAATCTTCACTTTAGCCTCAGTTTTAACTTTGTTCTCATCCTAAGTGTTATTAGAAAGTCATCACTTTTATAGTTGTGTAGCTTGATCTTCACCTGAAAAACAAATAAACATACATCAAATTGCCCTAGAGACATTTAGAAAGATGACATCTGACATAGGCTTTGTCCAAGACACCTGTACAGTAACTGCATAATTGGTTTGCATGCCTGTTAGTCCCTGTCTGGAGCTCTCCATGTAGACATACACATATCCATCCGTGTAGATTCAGAATTTTCCACAAGGAACAAAGGGAATCTCATAATGAAAAGCAACATTTTTTCTGGAACCATGCCAAGGTACCGGATCCTTGTTCTTTTCGAGTTGATTTATCTTAATGACTCTCTGTCAGGCAAAAGCCTTTATGTGTTCTGCATACTGTCCTCCTCAATTACAGCAGCGTTCTTGCCTCGACTTTGCAAGGCTGAGCTTCAGATGATTTTTTTTCTGCTAAGAATTTCTCTGCAATTCAGTGACAAAACTTGACCCGCTGTTGCTTGCGGGATGTCATTAACGAGCCAATTTTCTTTTTTCTAAAATTCATAATTAAGAAAAACCTCAACAAGTTTCCCTACCTTGTTTTATATTTGAACTCAGCTTTTTATTTATCTTCTGCATTCAGGTAGCTGTAGATCTTAAAACTATGCTTGGAAATAATTTTATGTGCAGGTAGACAGAATGCACTGTCGAATGTTCCCTCTCGGCTCTATCCTTCCGCAGAGAAGAATGGCCAGAACGCTGGGTGTCTCTGTATAGGTACGTCTGATAGAACTTCTGTGATAAAGGAAATGTTCTGCCAGCTGCTCTCTGCAGTATGCAAACCAGGAGTCGCTTGTGGCTTTTGAGCATTGGAAATGTGCTAGTGTGACTCAGAAACTGGATTTAAAATATCATTTAAATGTGATTAATTCATGTTTTGGCAGATACTGTTCTTGTTACTATTATTGAAACAAACCTTCCCAAACTGAGTGCCTTTGAACGATTTTTTATCATTATCCCTCATGACTCACTGGGTTGACTAAGCTGATAATTGTCACTCGGCTTCCCCATGGGCTTGCACTCAGCTCGCAGATGGTGCTTCCATAGAACGGATGCCCAGGAGGCCCCTGCCATGGCAGGCCCCTGAAGCCGCAGGGGGCAGGCCAGCCTCTCTCTCCAAGGAGCCTCTCCAAGGGTTTTCTCGAAGCATGGAAACCTCAGGAAGTTGAGCTGCTTACCTGGGGTGTATCTGTCTTCCCACAGGGGGAGTGTTCAAAGAGACAGGAAGTGGGAGGCTGTCATGGAAACTGGCCCAGCATGGAAACAGGGCCCACTCAGGACTAAAAGGCTGTGCACAGACCCTCCCTGTGGAAAGGAAGGAGATCAAAACAATCCGGAGCCATTTTTTAGTTCTCTCAAGTTTTTCAGTCGTGTGGCACATTCTTCAGCCAGTAGGAAATGAAAAGGCAAATACCTCTACCTTCCTGCCTACCTTGCCCCCAAAGTAATGCCAGCTCTCTGTCTTGAAGCCAAGAAATTACCAGGGTAAAAGATTTTGTGCTTTTGATGGGATTTTTGGTGATGGCTCAGCTGAATTAGGCACCTCAGATATGAGGGGGAGCTTGGTGGTTTTGTTTTGACTCAGGACTCAACTTCATGAGAGAAGCAGATGCCACCGGCCAAGGTCTTTTTCATGCTTCTGAAATGAGAAGGCCGAATTATGACAAAAAGTCCTCTCCCCACGGCGTGCACGCAAGTACCGTTTTTATCCATGAAGATGCAGTGGTTTGTTTTGTTAGGGCAACTACAGTGGTCAGACTTGCCTTTTTTGTTAAACTTCTTTTTCCTGTCATATTCATGAAACTGATCTTCTCTTAGAAAAAAATCAGCGATCGGACGTAAGCAGGAAGGCCGCGGCTTCTGCAGGCAGCGCGTCCACGGTCTGTCCGGGTCGCTCATGTTGCTTTCCTAGTAGGTTTGCTCGTTTGGTTTGTGCTTTGTTGTACATTCAAAACTTTTTTTTTCAGTTTCACATCAGTTTTATTCGACTTTAAAACACCTGCCTGCATATCCTGTTGTCAGTCGGCTTCTACCTGTCTTGTCCAAGACAATTACGTTCAGGTGGACATTGAGGGCCACCTGCATCCCAGGGCTGCTGTTAAGAACTTCGTCTTGCCCCGCAGCTGCATGAGCCAGAAAATGTCAGCCCCTTTGAATGTCCTCTGGTTTAGTTCTGTTAAATGGAACAAAGTTGACTTCCTAAAAGCAGAATTTTTGACGCGTGGTGATATTGGCGATACTTGACAGGCCAGCAGGCTCGGGTTGGAAGTCGGGGGTTCTATTAGGACTCAGCTTGGGTAGGTCACTTCAACAAGGCTGAGCAGGTTTTGAGGTGAGTGCTGTGGAATCTTCTGTGTGGGGGCGCCTCATGCTCTCAGGAGGGAGAGATGACATTCGTGCTGTTTCGTGTCTGTTAAAAGTCTGTGGATTTTATATCACTATCTAGTGAAATCTGCTTCTCTAGGAATCCCACCCCTGGCACAGGCTCTTATGAGAGCCTGAGAGGACCCACACTGTCCTGGGGCCTTCCAGAGGAGCCCCGGATTTGGCTTTCTGCTCTCTGCTGCAGAAGTGTGTCTCGAGTCCCTGAATTCAACAAGGCTTTGTGGTCCAGCTTGCGGAAGGCACTCTGGCTGGTGAGGCTTCCTGGGTGCACACCATACCCATCAAAACAGTGCACTTTTGTCATTGTCATTTGGAAGTTTGGAGGCCAGATCAAGGGGTGACTTGAAATTCTGTGTTCCATCCATTCATCTCCCGTCCCCAATGTCACCCCCATTTGATCCCTCGGTAAGTCACACTGCCCTGCTCGTTTCGCTCTGTCTTCCTCCTTGCCACCCTGATCTTCCTCCTTGCCATTTGCTCGGGCAGCTCCAGCCAGCTCCAGCCAAAGCTCTGACCTTCCCATTGTCTGTGGCCAGGGCTGCTTTGCTCGCACAGTAACAGTGGGACAGTGTGGTTTGGGCAGAACGAGGAAGCCAGCGCCTGGGGACTGTCACTTCTGAGCCAAGGGGACTGCAACTTCTTTTCCCCCCGCAGCTGCCCTCTGGTCCAGACCATCAGCAGTTTACCCCTTCTTCCTCCACTTCCTCTCTCCACCTTTGAAAATGTAGTTCCAGTGCGATCTACCACCCTTAGCCTGAAGACGGGGCAGTCCCCCACCACGATGGAACAACCCTGTCCGTGCTGGGAACACCCTTATCCGGGTCCGCACCCGCCGCTTCTGCCTCACACTGGCCCAGCTCCAGCCGCTCTACACACACAGGTGACCCCACCCACCCCTCTGGCCGCTCGGGGCTCTTCTCCCGCTCTCCAGCAACCAGCAGGTCTGCCCGGGAGGTGTTCTCCGTACGCTACCCCAGGATGCTGTCTTCTCTGGCATCGCCGTCTATTAGGGCTCTTTCTCCTCATTCTACTCTGTGCACTCACACCACTGGCGTTTGTTCTGTCCCAGAGTGTAAATTTAGTGCAGGTAGAACCATGTCTGACTTACTCATTTTCTTGTGTCCTCAGCGCCTAAGTGCTTGAACCAGAATGAATACTTCATAATTAACCGAAAATTCAAATAAATTCCATACTAATAGAAACATCTCCGATAAACATTACTATTGTGCGTGACTCTCAAATGAGGAGTCTTAATGCAAATAACTGTCAACTCGAAACAACTTTGTAACAAGAGGTTGTATTTTAATCGAGTCAACTTTTGAACGGCTGCTTGGGGCTTCAGTGTTGGCAGTTAGGGGTCATCATAGGAGCCTGGTTCATCACTTAGCAGAGGGGACCCCCCCCCCCGAGATAGTCTCAGCTAATCTTAGACCCAGGTACAAAGAGGGTCATCAGTCAAAAGTGACAAAGGCAGCGTCTTTTGAAGGCCGCCTGGATCCTCACTTGTCCTTGCTGGGCTTGGCTGCATGCGCGCGGTGCCGGGCCAAGCCCAGCGTTACATGAAAGGGCTTCTTCAGCTTTTAACAAACCATATGGTGAAAACATCTACACATATTTCTTCTGATACCTTCAGGCACTGCTCAGCAGCTGGTATTAATGAATAAGAATGGCCAGTGAAATCCTGGCACTCCGTTGCTAGGAAGAAACAGTTTATAGCCAGGAGAATTACAGATCACCAGGCCAGAACACACAGGAATAGGAGGGATGTGTGATTTCTGCATCTCATCTAGACTTGGCCACCTGTACCGCTTAGGGCGATGCAGTGCTGGGCTGATTAGCCAGCGTTAATTCTGTTCCTGCTGCTGCTGGTCCTGTGTGCGGAGCCAGTACCCTCAGTACTCAGCAAGCCTATGCAGAGCCAGCGCCCTGACCGAAGCCGCCGGGGACTATGAAAAGACCCAGGTCAAACACCATACATTCCTCGAAAAAACATTTCCTTGAATAAAACTTATTTTCTCCGCGCCCCCCGCCCCATCTCCATTAACATTTGTATCATGTTGAGGCTCATTCCTACTCTAACCTCTTGGCTCTGCTCCTACCATAACCCAGATGCTGAGATTTCCCCTTGTCTGCACGGGACCCTTTCTGGCTTCATAGGAATTTTGATGCAGACTCAGCCCTTTCACCAGGTTCCACAGAAAATCCAAATCCAAGCATACTTGGTAGTTTCGGGTAGTTTTCGTATTTTTCTGTAGTTCCCTTTGCTGCACCCTGGCTCGCTAAACTCAAAAGTTTCCTTTGGGGCTACCATCTCTGGCTTCATTGTCTTCATTACCCTTTGCCCAGGGCTGTGCTGAGATCCTTTGAACCCCTGTTCTCCTCTACATAATTCACAGCAGGGCCCGTTTTTTTTTTTTTAAAGATTTATTTATTTATACATACAAGCTGGGGTACAGGCCAGAGGCGTGGGGCGGCGAGAGGGTTCACCAGAGCCAGAGTGGGGAGCAGAACAGGCAGATCAGAAATACACTGCTGAGGGGAGCAGCGGGCAAGGCAGGAGAGGTCTGCCGTGCCATGTGGGATTCTCCCCGGCCGGGCGTCGAACTCGCATCACGTGCTGCTGACAGCTCCACAGCGCAGCGCTCAACCGCTGCGCCACCCGGGAGGCCCTAGGGTCCATTTCAAAGCAGGGAACCCAACCCACCTAGAGGCATTCCGAAGTTTTCACAGCCAAGGTTCTTGGCCAGCAGCAGGTAGGGCAAAGTTTTCACTGATCCTTACTTGCTGCCATTGGTGCCTCCTCTAACTTTTCTTACCCCATCTCTCTCCCTCCTCATATTTGTTACCAATTTGTTTTTACTTTGTTTGGCTTGTATGATTTCATTTTGGGTTTCAGAAATAATAAAATGAATTCCCTGAAGGGAATCTGAGTGGGGAGGCTTTCCTTAATACAGTTATTTTTTATACTATTGGCAAAAATTAGAGTACAGGGCCTCCCTGGTGGCGCAGCGGTTAAGCGCTGCGCTGTGGAGCTGTCGGCAGCGGCGACGCGAGTTCGACACCCGGCCAGGGAGAATCCCACATGGTGGGGCAGACCTCTCCTGCCTCGCCCGCTGCTCCCCTCAGCAGTGTATTTCTGATCTGCCTGTTCTGCTACCCGCTCTGTCTCTGGTGAACCCTCTCGCCGCCCCACGCCTCTGGCCTGTACCCCAGCTTGTATGTAAAAAAATAATAAAAAAATAAATCTTTAAAAAAAATTAGAGTACAAAGCAGTTGTGCTCCCAAGTACTCATGCTGGTCCTACACCCTTCTGGGTGTGGGCGTGTCCCCTAGCATATAGCAAAAGATTATTCAGAATGGATAGGAGAGATGAGAACTAACACATTCATAGAGTTTGGACAGAGATAGATTTCACCGAGCAGTTTTCAAGCTAAGTCCTGAGTGAGGCTACAGTGAATTTCTTATCAGATGTGGGTAGAAACAACAGTTACCTTGGCTTTTGAACAGAGGTTATGAAGAGTGCTATGAACATAGCTTTTGTTATTACTGTCATAATATACATCAAAGGGATTTTTGGACACAGAGCCAAGGCAGAATTCAGGAGTTTCTAGAAAGTGTGATGTGTGGAAGCTGAAACCAAAGTGGATGGTGGAGTTATGGAAAATAGATATAAAGTGACACTTGGGATGTTGATGTCTGCAGAGGAAGATCAGGTTGAAGACCTTATGGGAATGAGAGCTAAATTTGAATATCTTAGATATATAATAGCAATAGCCAACTTTCAATGAGTAGTTACTATGTACAAAGACTGTTTGAAAACACTGTTATAACTTTTTAAACTCTTAATGCTTCCAAGTATATGCCTATGATGTGTAAAGTATATACTATGATTATCTTATAAAGCCAAGAGTGATGAAAAAATAATTTGGGGAAAAAATTTCCATGAGAGAGTTAAAATATTAGAGTACACACAGTTGAAAGACAAAATAATGCATTGTGTGATTTATCAGGGAATATTATATACTAGACACAAAGAGTTAAGAGCTGAAAAGATGAGAAGGAAAAGATATAAATGAAAAAAAATTCATAAATGGAAATAAAAAGTTAGGACAGGTCAGAGTCTAATACACACATAGTATAAATTACAGGAGTAAAGGGAATACTTAAAGAGATAATGGAGATTTTTGGTTGCTTCTGGGATATTGATAATCAACCAAATCCAGACCTCTCCATCTGCCTTTCCCCAAAACTGATATAATGAAAAAAGAACACAAAAGAATCACATAGGACCCATGCCTGTGCTATTTCTAGGAGACAGAGAACATCACAAACTTGAAATTGAGTAAAAATAGAGAAATAAATGTCAATTCAGACAGATCTACCAATGACATTCCCTCTGTCATTGAGTCTGCAGGTACCACAGTGGGAAAAAGGAGCATTGAGGGCACAAGTGTAACAGAGACTTAAAAAAAATCCACCAAAGAAAAGCCTGACATTGAGGACTAAATTGTTGAAGTGGGGCTTGGGACTATCATGATAGTAGTTATAAAGAGGGAAGTTGAATGTAAGTGAGACTGGAGCTAACAACCTTGCAGAAGCATTGCTTCTAGGAGAAAAGAGAGAGAAAAGGCAAGGTTTTTTTCCTGAAGAAGTGGGAGGGAAGGATTAAAAATTATACAGAAATTAAAAGGCAGTCCTCCCTTTCACCCAGCAAATGTCATCCATTAAAGCAACTGCATTTTATTCTGCTGACAGAAGAGGGCAATCTTGAACTAGAATTTCTATTCCCTGATACATGAAAACCCAGACTAAACTCCTTAACAAGGTAATGAAAGAAGAAAATAGACAGTATTCCAATTGATAAAAATTGTCCTTAGAGAATCAATAAATAAACAGAGATTAATACAAGAATCCACACTGAATTTAACATTAAGCAAACATTTAAAACTATGAAGAATAGGCTAGAAAATTCAAATAATTAGAAATAATGAGAATGTACGAAATATAATGAGTTTTGACTGATATTGGGAAAGAAGTTGAAGGGAAAATTACACAATCTCAGACACGAAAATTAAATAATGTGTCAAATGGAAAATAGACTTAAATGACTATTTAATAAGAGGCATTTAAAAAAGATAGGAAACAGCCAAGAGAAAATAATATAAAAAGGAAGTATAAAAGGGCCAGAAAAAAGTGGTTAAATTAAAAGGCAATAAAAATCTTAAGTATAATTGGAGTCACTGATAAAATATAATAGTGAAACGGAACTAACATTTAACATTTTATCCAAGAAAACTCTTTGGAAATGAGAGAAAACCTAAGTCTAAATATTAAAAAGAAACATCATGATCTGGGGAAATTGATTTCAAACAATAAACCATTGTGACTTATTCCTGTAAAATTTCTAGATGCTAATTACAAATTAAAAATCTATTGGTCCACATTATTTTTAGGCATATCAAAGTGGAAATGGCATCAAAGTTATCAAGACAAATCAAGGTATAGTTGAGTAGTGTTTTTAAGAAACTCCAGGAAAAGAAAATGAAGACATATTTTCTATCCAGCAGAGCTGTATCTTCGGTGCTGTATTGGTTTCTCACGGGTGCCTTAACTACTGTCTCCAAACTTGGTGGCTTAAAAGAACAGAGAATTACCCTACCACAGCTGTGGACGCAAAATTCTGAAAAGAAGGTTTGACAGGCCGTGTTCCCTGTGAAGTCTGTAGAGAAGGGTCCCTCCCTAAGTTAATTCATACACTGGTGACCCCAACATTGGAAACTGGATGACTAACTTATGGAGCATTTGCACAATGGAATACGATGTGACTGTTAAAAAAGTAAGCTAAAGAGAAAACGATGAACTATATGAAACGCTTTTTAGGATATATTGTTAAATGAAAAAAAAATTAAAGCTCAAAGAGTGTATATAGTATGCTAAAGGTCTGTGTAGGCAAAATGGGAGATAAGAAAATGTGTGTACTTATCTGCTTGTGGACAGAAAAGGATACTCTGAGCTTTTGTGTGCAGCCAATTAGCCCGCTTGCTCTTCTCACTGTGGGCATGTCTTCCATTTCCCTCCCTTGCCTGTAGAAACTCACTCGTTCAAACTCCTAACCGCAGCCCCTTTTCTTTTCTCTTGGTTCTCTTAACTTCATCATTCTTTTTTTTTTTTAAAGATTTATTTTTTATTTACACACACAAGCTGGGGTACAGGCCAGAGGCATGGAGCGGCGAGAGGCTTCACCAGAGACAGAGCGGGTAGCAGAACAGGCAGATCAGAACTACACTGCTGAGGGGAGCAGCGGGCGAGGCAGGAGAGGTCTGCCGCGCCATGTGGGATTCCCCCCGCTGGGCACCGAACTCGCGTCGCCGCTGCCGACAGCTCCACAGCGCAGCGCTTAGCCGCTACGCCACCGGGGAGGCCCAACTTCATCATTCTTGAAGCACAAAGCCAGACTGATCACCCTTTTGAATGTCTTCGGCTACCCTTCAGCCCTTCACGCTGCAGCAAGCCGGGAAAGCGTCATTCAAGGAGACTCAGGAAGAGAAAAGTAATTTCCCAGAGAAATGACACTGGTTAACATTTAAAACTGCTCCTTCCTGCCTGTGTTTGGCACGTGCTGATAATGCACTAATGCTACTACAATACCTGTTTGAGATGCCAGCCGTGGTTGGAAGGCAAAATTATCTTTCCTGAAACTCCTATTTCAAAAGAATTTCTCTTCAACAATAAAAAATATGTCTGTTTGGAATTAGCCAGCTGGACTCCGTTGAGATGATCCCGCTTTTGAAGGCAGCGTCCGAAGCATGCTAGTCGGGAGCCGGTGGACCTTAGGCCTTCTTCTCCCCGTCAGGTCTGACCCGGGGGCTGGCCTTGGCCACGTCAGTGTCCTAGAGCCTCCGCACAGCCTGTTTGATCTGCACTTGACCTCCAGCATGGACGCAGGTGCGTTGTCTTCTGTTGTCCTCATGGCTGACTTGGGGGTCACAGGGAACCGGATGATGCCGTGGGCAGGCTCGGTTCTCCTGGGGGTGCTCTTCTGAGGACATCCCTTTGGTGTTCCTTCGGTGCCAGAGTGTCTTGAGCCCTGGGAGGGTGGGTGACGTGTGGATCTTCTTTTTTGTGTGTGGCTGTAGATGCCTTTCAGCACAGCTTCTTGGCCTTCAGTGCTTTGGCTTTGGCTTCGGGAGCGTGGGGTCACCCTTGTTTGCTTTTTGGTGCTGTTGTCCAGAAAGGGTCTAGACTTCCCTTCTTTGTAACTGTAACTGTGCATTTGGGTGGTTAGCTTAAACTGGCAGAGCTGAAGCTTCTAATGATGGCACTTAAATTCTTTTTTTTATAAAAGATTTATTTATTTATGCATATAAGAGCTGGGGTGTAGCCCAGAGGTGCAGGGGGTGAGAGGATTCGCCAGAGACAGAGAGAGGGGGGTAGAACAGGCAGATCTACTGAGATACATTGCTGAGGGGAGCAGCGGGGAGACCGGTCTGCTGCACCATGTGGGAAGCTCCCTGGCCCTGATGGAACTCATGCTACAGTGGCTGCTGATAGCTTCATAGTTGTAGGGTGGGTGGAAGAGTTAGCAGGGTTTTCGCGCCTACCGCCTCGGTGTTGGGCCTCTGCAGGCCTGTGCGCATGCCTGCTGGTGGGCACCTGAAGAAGGGCGTGGCATAGTGTGGCGAGGCGTGCGCATGCGCGAGGCAGAGACTCAGAGCAGGAGGAAGAGGTGCGCCGCAGCAGCGGTGGGAGAGCAGTGTGACAAGTGGCAGGTAGCAGAGCCCCAGGACGGTGAAGATTTGCCAGGGGCTAGGAGGCCTGCTAGCCTCCTGCTCCCCCACCAACACACACACACCCCGCAGCCCTCCCTGCCCTGCACCTGGCTGCCTCGCAAGAAAGACGCAATACAAAGCCTAAAAAGCCCCCGAGGGCTCCAGGACAGCCTTTGACCCGTCTGCGCAGTTCTGCAGAGAACCTGTGCTCCTGAGTCGTCTGGCCGCCACAGTAGTGCTGAGAGTTAGCAGAGATCTTCACGAAACAGGTATGCTAGCCTTCCAATTAGAATAAAGGCAGTTTGTTTTCCTCTACCCTCTGACTTTTTCTTTGGAACATTTGATTTTGGTCAACTCTCAATGTGTCTTGTTAGACACTTTTGCCTGTAATTCTTTAAAACCATGTGTGACTTAATCCATGTGCTTTTCATTCATTTACAATCAAATCATCAAAATAAAGGCTTTAAAGCACTATCTGATTTCAAACAAAAATTTTTAATAAGCATTTAAAGCCCTCTGAGAATAAAAACGGGATGCCACATTTTTCCAAGAGTAAACACAGCACAAGGAAAAGCACTCTCCTGCCCAGAGAAATCCACGCTTCTGAATTTCAATTCTTTTCCCTTCTTGGCTAAATGAGCCGTCACCTATCTCCCTCTAACTCCTGCTGAAGCGTGAAGTGTTTTGAGAGGAGGATTGAGTATTTTTCACAGATCTGTTTAGTGACTATTCGAGCAGCTTCTGTGAAGGCCTTCTGTTTCAGTTTGCCTTGCTTGTTCTGCAGCAGCAGTTTTTAAAGTGTGGTTCCAAGCTGGCAGCACTAGTCACATGAGGAACTCCTGGGACAGGCTCCGGGATAGAGGTCTTGAGTCAGTTACGAGGTGGGGGTAGGGGGCCAGCACCATGTCTCCAGGAGATTCTGATACACAAATTTGAGAACCACTGTTCTAGGTGCTGGCTCACTCTCCATTTTAAAGATGTGCTTTTCTCAAAGGCTGCAAGCTCTGTTATTCCTTCCTCAGTGTGAATGAATTTAAGACAGCTTTTTGATAACCTTAGTATGAATGACTTTATAACTCCCTGTATGTGTACACTGCCTGCTTCGCAGCTTGCTTAGGTTTTAAATTTGAGGCATGACGAGGAGGAAGTGTTCTGTTTTATATTTTTATTTATTTTTATTTTTTTAAAAATGTATTTATGCATACAAGCTGGGGTGTAGGCCAGAGGCGTGGGGCAGTGAAAGGCTTCACCAGAGAAGAGTGGGGAGCAGAACAGGCAGATTGAGGGAAATACACTGCTGAGGGGAGCAGCGGGTGAGGCAGGAGAGGTCTGCTGCGCCATGTGGGAATCTCCCTGGCCGGGCATTGAACTCGCGTCGGCGCTGCCAACAGCTCCATAGCGCAGTGCTTAACCACTGCCCTACCAGGGAGGCCCTGTTATGTTTTTTAAGGAAAGAGACAATTTTGCCACTGCCTCTGAAGCTTGGCCACTTGGAGTGGCATCTCCCTCCTCAAAATCAGGACCATTCTGTCAGGGTTTTGGTTAAGAAATCAGGGGTTGCAAGGTTTTATGTCAAATAAGGACCCAGAGCTCATAGCTTGTGGATCCTAAGTGTGTGCAGTTTTGAACAGTTAAAGAATGCTGTTTTCTGGCTAACGCTATTTTTCTCTTCATTATGGAATGCTGGGCGGATGGGGAAGTATAAAAAGTAAAGTATACTGTTATGTGGTTTGACTAGATAGTTGTTCTATAAATTTAACCAAATTGTAGTTAGAGGTGGCTTTGGAACCAGAAGCTCCTGGTGTAAATCCCGCCTTTACAATTTACTAACTTTGCAAACCTGGGCAAGTTCTTTTCTAAAACTTGGTTTCCATGAACCTCATCTATAAAAGCAAGGAAAATGAGATAAAACTTGGGAAGCATTTTGGCTGGTATTCGATATGATGGTGATGATTTTTTTGCTCAAATAGGATAACTGGTGACCTAGAGCAAAAATGTGTGTTTGTGGGGGAGGGGTGGACGGTGCTTATTGTCAGTATTTTAAAAGGAGAAACAGGGTTTGCTCAGAAAGGGGCTTACCAGGAAGCTGGTTTCCCCCTTATCTCCATCTTCCTTTGGGCCTTGTATGTGTTCCTATTTCCTTTTAGCCATTGGTCGCCCACTTGGTTGTTCAGCAGCCCTAACACCATTTTGTTCAATGTCCTCTGTTAGGACATTGATGAGGACAAAGTGATTCCCGCTGGGTCCCCTGTCTGCCAAGCTGGCCGTACCCCCTTGTCTGCGTGGGTTCCCTTTCCACCCTCAGGTTTCTTCCCATGTCCCCAAGGTGTGTGCATGGGATCCACCGGCAGGTTAAGTGGCCCCAGTCGGAGTGAGTTGGGGGGTGTGTGACGCGCCCTGTGATGGAAGGGCGTCCGTTCCTGGGCGGGTCTCCTTCGCCCACAGCTGTCCAGACAGCCTCCAGACACCCTGAGCTGGAATGAGCAGATTAGAGAATGAATGCAGGGGATAGATTAATATTGGAAATGTTTTTATCTTTCTTTGGAAGTTTGTGATTTTGTTTGGGTCAGAAATCTGCTGGGGGAACTTAACTCTTTATATGATTAATCTCTGATCAAATTGTTTCACTGTGTCATTCCACTTCAGCTCTGGTTCCTTAGGACTTACGGCTGACATTAAATGAGGACTTACTGTCCTCAGGTGACAGTTTCGTTGAATGTAGGCACGTAGTGGAGAAGCTCGGGGTGCTGACGAGAGAGCAGCTAATGAGGTACTTTCAGAAATGAGGGCGCCCTGGCAGCATATGTGAGTTTAAGGCCAACCTACACATTTTAAATCTTCAATGATTTTGAAAAGGAAGGCTTCAAAAACTTTGAATTACTCCTAGAGGTATGCAGAGAAAAAGCAGACCTTGAAGGTCTTTGAGGTCTGAAGATCAAAGTGTAGTCTTTGTGTTACACAAATATACAAAACTTCACTGGCCTTGAGAACCTCATGGAGCTCCTGTCCTTTGAAACGACTGTAATTTGTGCCCTGGAAGTTTTCAGCTCCTTTTGATGTCAAATTCAAATAGAAAGTGAGAGTGGATGCCACTGTCTTGGAGAAGAGAAGAAACTGTGGCAAGGTTAGTTGGTGGAGCTAGGCTGCATTAAAACAGATAGAGTTTAAGGATTACAAGTCATACTGGGGTGTGTAGAAGGTTTGATGAAAGACATTCAGAACGGAGTTCTTAATTTTCATGTTGCATTCATAATAACACACTCAGTTGTCCTAGGGATTTTGAGTGGTGTCTTCAGCAGTAAGATAAATTTGGCCACCAAGATTTAAGCAAGGAGTTGGCCCTGTTTCTGGAGGCTGATGTCCTAGAAACGAAAGCAGGTCAAGTCCAGGTTTCTGCAAAGACTTAACTATCTGCATTACTCTGCGCCAGCCTGGTAAGAGGGCGCTTTCTTTACATTAATCCAGTTGGGGATAGAGAACTCTCATGTGAATCAATAGATTAATATTTAGGAAGGATGTTGTAGGGCAGGTGAAAAGGCAGTTTCTCAGAGTGTTTTTCACCTTGACTTTCCAGCACAGTAGATCCCATGGAGCCTTGAGATGTCCACATGTGCGGGGAGCAGTGACTATTGTGTGACCTTGATGTATAGCGTGTCACACAAAACACACTCTGTCAATGAGGCCTACACTTGGGCCTGGGCTGGCTTTGTCTAAAATCACACAAAAGCAGATAGGGCTCCTGGGGGAGGGGCGCCCGCTGGCCACTCATTGGCCACTTGCGGGGTATGAGCCACTGCTGCAGCCGGACTCCAGGGACTGCCGCTGCGGATGCTGCTGCTTTTGCGGCCTTTGCTGTGGTGGGTGCCAGGGACGAGGGGCTGGGGGGAGCCCCGGCAGGCTGCTCCCGCGCAGCCCGTGCTGCTGGGGCCTGAGCACCTCCTGCTGCCTCGTGGTAAAGACAGTTCCTGCTCCCCACTTACGGGCTTCGTGACCTGCTTTCTCGTCTGCTGCCTTTCGGAACCGGGCAAGCTTGTAGCTGAGGCCTGACAGATGTCAGATGTGATGGGGTTAGCTCAAAGGTGACTCAGCAAGTTTTATGCGGCAGAGGAAGATGAGGAAACATGGGAACAGATGTGGGTTGTTTTCAAGGACTTATCAGCCACTGTTACTGCTGATTGTGGAATAAGAATCTCTCAGGAGTTTCCAAGTAGCCTCCATCCACTGGAGCCCAGAGGCTGTCTGCTTCCGGGTCCTGGGTCTCGCCTGGTCGCCCCCAAGGCCGAGTTGCAAGCAACACGACTGATCGAGGGTTTGTAGATCTTTGTGGCCTCCCGTCCGAAATGTCCTCACTGTCCGCTGGTTGCCGTGTGGCCTGTGTAAATGGGTGTGTTTTGGAGCCTTCCCAGCTTCCTGTTGCTGCGGTTGAGTTGCATGCCCTGTGCCGCCTTCCAGGTGGGCTGACCCTAATGGGAGCCGTGACAGGAGGGCCGACGAGCTGAGGTGGGAAATGTGCCCTGCAGACACAGCGGGCACAGCCCATCTCTGCCTCTCAGCGTCTCCGGGAGCTCGAGGAAGTTAATTTCCCGACTCAATCGCCTCATGTATAAAATGATAATACATGTGATATGTGTGTGCTCTGCCTGAGTTCCAGGCATTTGTTAAGCACTTGCCGAACAGTGTCACTATCGAATAAGAACAGATGAGGATGGCAAATAGTGGTGTCTTTGGTTGGCCACCGCAGGCTGTTCAGCCCAGGGCCTGCGTGTGAACCCAGGGCCTTGGAGTGGGATGTGTGTTCTCTTTACCACCACAGTGTACTTCATGGGCATCGTTGTTCACACATTTATGTCTTAAAAAGTACAGATCTGCAAACAGTGTCAGCCTGCAGAGCGCACAGTAAGCCTGCAGGAAATAGGATCCATCACTACTAGGGCAGGCTGAGTGCCATCTGGATTTTCATGTCTACAGAATTACTGGGGAGAGGCAGACCTGTAATTTAAACTAGGGTTTCCTGACCCCAGAGACCATGTCTTCTCTCCCCTACGAGTAGTTGTAATACGTAGCGTAAGGATTTCTGGAAGGCCCAGAGTTAGAACAGAGGCTCTGCAAATCCAGGGCTGTGCGAGCTTGTCTGGACTTGAGTGTGTCTTTCTCACGCAGGTGTACTTGTCTCAGATGTGCTGTGATTAACACAGGTACGTCTTCTAATCAATCATACATTTATTAACAGGACTTTCTAAACCATAATCTCTTCTTGCCATTATGTGTTTTCTCAGTGTTTAGATACCAAAAACGCAGTTACTCTTAAGTGGAAATCCATGAGTATCTTTGAAGTTGAAAGGGCTCTCACATTTGAAAGCGTTTGAATATAATAAATCACATGAGTTCATAAACTTCCGTGATGAGTAGGGCCATGCCAATTATACATGAACTTAGTGCACACATCTTGTACCAAGTAGAAGATTGTAGGGGGTGCGCTCAGGCCTGTGGCCATGGGGGAGGGGGCGGGAAGGGCCATGGAGTATCCTGCTCATGGACACGCACCATAAATATCTTACAACCTTTTCAGTGGAAGGAAAAAATCACCCAGAGGAAATGAAAAGCAACAGCTTTGGCTGTGGACACGTGAATACCTAAATTACTAAAGCCTTCTGTTGGGCCGGAGAAGTGTGATTCCCATTAAGACAATGTCTCCATTGTCTTAATGGGAATCACATGGCCTCACCCTCCGAGAGAGTGAGAGAGTTTCTCCCTCAAGGGTGAGATGAGTTATGAGGGCTTGAAAAGAGGAAATTTAGAGTTAATTTTCCAACTCTCCATTCCACTGGGGACTATTGAAAAAGAAAATCCATTACTCTTTGGGAGAGCGTGCAGGAAGTAAAATGAAGCAACTTGCTATTCATGTCTTCAAGGACACGGCGTGGCGTGGATCAACAACTGGAGAGATCTATCAACTCCTCAGTGCCCATTGCTTCATTTCAAGCCTCACTTCCAGTTAGTATTGTGCTTTGTGGTTGCAATTTAGTGCTCTGTACGGTTTTAGTGATTCTGTGAATCCAATTTGGTGACTCTCAGAATGATAGTGAAAGGGACTTGAGTAAGAGTGGTGAGAACCACAGTGCCTGTAAATCTCCCTCTAGGGTCAGGAGTTCACATTGCTTTCATCTCAAATGCGTTTCTTCAGATGAAACCAAATGTGGAGTCCAGTGAACACGCAGATGAGAATGACTCACTCTACAGGAGCAGAGGGAAGTCCCAGCCATCACCCAGCGCCCTCTCTCTAGTGCTGCTTCTCTGTGGCCTTGGAGAGGGCTGTGAGGAGCTCCTAGGCTCCCTCATGAAGCCACAGGAACCAGTACTCTGGGCGTCCCTGTGCAGTCCTTGCCCGGGCAGGTTTTCACTCAGGAAAAGTCTGATGTGCCTATCTTTTTCTGCCTTTGTTTCGGAGGATTAGTCGCCACATGAGATACAACAGCTGAGTGTTGGGAAACTGTCTCCGAGGGACTGAAGACCCTGCTGTGTGTCCTCATGCATCTGTGCAAATATACCAATCTGAGGGAATGTGAGGGGGCACACGGCTGGTGTAACATAAATCAAACATACCTAATTAAAGTGATTTCAAAAGCAGGCCTCCCTGGTGGCGCAGCAGTTAGGCACAGTGCTGTGGAGCTGTCGGCAGCTGCGAGGCAAGTTCGACGCCCGGCCGGGGAAATTCCCACACGGTGCGGCAGACCTCTCCTGCCTCGCCCGCTGCTCCCCTCAGAAGTGTATTTCTGATCTGCCTGTTCTGCTCCCCGCTCTGTCTCTGGTGAACCCTCTCGCCACACCACGCCTGAGGCTACACACTAGTAACTAGCTGATCTGGGATGCCAGCTGGCTCTTTGGCGTCATGCCAGTTCCTTTTCCGTCAGTCTGCTCATCTTTACCTGTGTTCTGGTTTACGTGTTTTGCCTCTGTCACATGCCTCCAGAATAGTGCTCAGAGCAAGAAAAAGTTGTACTACACTTAGATTGAATCTCAAATTAGAAAACTGAAAACATGTAAATTTTGACTTAATTTTTAATTTATTTTGGTGTATTCCTGAAGGCGACATCTGTGAGAATTTCTAAAGAATTTATATTGTGAATGCATTTAGGGTCCCTGGGAAGCAACTCTGTAGATTCGGGTAAAGGTAAAGGAAAACATTGATAGGAAGTTAAGGATCTGGCTAAGCATTACTAAGCAAGTCGCTGTTCAGGAGTGAGTGAGTGAGTGAGAGAGAGTGTGTGTGTGTGTGTGTGTACGTAAACATGCAGTAAACAGTGCAAAGTTTGGCCTTGTTATGTCGTTGACCTCACATTGGCTATCACTACATTACAATGTACCTCATTTCAGAAAAGCACCTCTCCTCTGCAGCCACCGTCCCCCCTTCTCCACGCCCTTGGAAAGAGTCCCCAGTGCTGTCCTGAAGCAGCGCACCCCGGTGCCCTTTGTGGCTCCCTCTCGGCTGGTTTCGCAGGCGTCTCAGCAGCATCCGCGCACGCGTCGTGGCGGCCGTGACTGTGCCGTCGCCTACTTTGGGGATCCTCTTTCCCCTCGTGGTCGTCCTGAGAGACACCATCCTGTTCCTGTCCGGTTGCCCTGTCTCAGCAGTCGCCTCCCTCCTTCCACTCTCGCCCTGCGGTCCTGCTTGCTGCCCCTTGCTGCCCCACGCTCTTCCTGCCAGCACCCTCCCTGGCGCCCCCTGCTGCTCCTCGCATCTGCGTCACTCAATCTCACTTCACGCGGGCCTCTGCGCCACCGCCATCCCTCAACCCCACCCCACCCCACCCCACCCCCGGGCCATCTGAATCCCTCACTTCGCTTTGTCTTCAAGCACATCATGTGATCTGATTAGTTCTTCCTCGATTACCCATCTGCTGTCTACCCTGCCGGACGAGAAGCTTCTAGAGGGCGCTTGGTCCATCTTGGTCTCACTGTATCCCCAGTGACCAGAGCAGGGCCTGGCATTCGGGAGGGTCAGTGGCATTCTATAAGGCACTGCATTTGTGTTCTGAGCACACACTCTTAGCCACCTGCTGCATTTTCTAACTTACATTTTTTTCAGTTCCACAGTGGCTACTTTAGACCTATAATATGCGAAATTTGTGAACTCGCTTCTGCTTTTGTAACAATATGCTATGTCTTATCAAGGCTTCGGCTTCCCCGCATTTGTGTGTGCAGGCACTTGAAAAGTTTTGCTTTGAAATACTGTGGATGCGTATTCAAATACACTGACTCCTCGGTGACATGTTTGTGCTAGTTATGTGTGTGTTTCACCCGAGCATGTGCACACTTTCACTGGGGCAGGAAGCCCAAGAAGAATCGAAACCAGATGATACGCAAAGAACTCCCCAAAGGTGAAGCCCTGAATGCTTCATTCAGAAGAAAGCGTTTCCACGCTGGGCTCTGGATTCACACACTGGCTTCCTCAGTAGCTCACAGGTTGGTGTTGCTGTTCTGAGTGATAGCTGGGAACACACTCACGCTCTAACAGTGGATTCAAGGGAGTAGTTAACCAAATTAGGACAATTTTCTAAATAAATACCGATGAACAATCTGTTTTAAAAATCTGCCTTTTTATTTGATGAACTTGACATTTACAGTTTATGAGGTTAAGGTGTTACAGTGTGCTGTCACTGTCTGCGCGCATCATACTGGCTTCCTCTCTCTGACTTCTTTCCTACTCGTAAGTCTGTGCCATCAGTTTACCCCCCTCCCCTGATAACCACCATTTCACTCTTTTTTTTTTTTTGGTGATTGCTTTGACATTTCTTCGTTTCCATGTAAGTGATAACATACAGTATCTGTCTTCCTTTTTCTGACTTTTCTTTCTTAGCATAATGTACCAAGATCCATCCATGTTGTTGCAAGTAGCAGTAGACCCTTCTTTGTCATTGCTGAATAATACTTCACTGTACATATAAACCTCACTGTGGCCTTGACATGCTGCATTTCCTTGATGGTTAGTGGTGTTGAGCATCTTTTCTTGTGCTTGCTAGCCCTTTTGATGACCTTTCTGGAAAATTGTCTAGTTCTTCTGCGCATTTTAAAACTGGATTTTTTGGTTACTGATTTGTATTCTTTGTGTATTTACAATGTTATCCCATTCTGTTGTCTGCTGTTTCATCTTGTTGATTGTCTTTCTGTGTAAAACTTTGATGTTATTCCCTTCCTGTTTATTGCTTTTCTCGTTTGTGTTTTTGACATGACCAGAAAGATGCTGTCAAGACCAGTGTTGATGGACTTCTTCCCTCTGTTTTCTTCTAGGATTTTTGTGGTATCGTGTCTTAGGTTTTGAGTTCATGTTTGTAAATGGTACGAGATAGGGGGTCCAAATTCATAGTTCTGCATAAGCTTCTCCAGTTTCCCCCAGCATCATTTGTGGAAAAGACTGTCCCCCCATTGGTGTTCTTAGCTCTTTTGTTAAATAACGCTTGACCATGTATGCCAGGATTTAGTTCTGGGCTCTCTCTGTGTTCTGGTTTATTGATCTCTGTGTGTATTTATGTTCCAGTAGCATGCTGATTCTATTATTATGGTACTGTTACATAGTTTGAAACCAGGAAGTGAGATCCTTTGACCTGCTCTTTTTTCTCATGTTTGCTTGGGATACTTGGGGTCTTTTGTGGTTCCACACAAATTTTAGGATTGTTTCTTCTATTCTGTGAAGCATCTCTTTAGTATTTTGATGGATAGTGCATTAAATCTGTAGATGACTTTGGGTTTTGTGGCCATTTTAGTAATATTAATTATTCTGCTGCAGGCACACTGGCTATTTTTCAGTTTGTGTCTTCTATGATATCTTTCAGCAAAGTCTTGTAATATTCATATCCTCAGTTAAATTTATTCCTTAAATATTATACTATTCTTGATGTCTTGTGAATGGGATGGTTTGTTTTTCTAATACTTTGTCATTATTGGAAAGGAATGCTACTAATTTTTGTAAGTTGATTGTTGTAACCTGCCATCTTACTGAAACCATTGATAAATTCCAGCAAGGTTTTGCTCAACTCTTTGGTATTTTCTATATATACAATCATAATGTCAGCAAATACTGACACTTATACTTCTTCCTGATTTGGATGCCTTTGATTTCTTTGTATTGCTTAATTGCTCTAGCTCTGACTTCCAGGACTATATTGAAAACAAGTGTTGAGAGTTGCCAACTGTCTTGTTCCAGATATTAGGAGAAACAATGAGTGTAATTGAGTATAATGTTGTCAATCGAGTATAATGTCAGCTGTGGATTTGGTGTATATGTCTTTGATTTTGTTGAGATATGGTGCTACTATATCCAATCTGTTAAGGATTTTTATCCTGAAAGAATATTGTATTTGGATAGATGACTTTTGTGTATCTTTTGAGATGATTATATGATTTTTATCTTTCAATTTATTGGTGTGATGACATATTCATTGACTTGCCTGTGTTGAACCATCCTTACATCCCAGAGATAAGCCTCACTTGGTCATGGTATATATTCTTACAATGTGTTCTTGAATTTTTAAATATTCATTTATTTTTAACTGAGATAATATTGGGGTACCCCCATCAGGTATTACCACCATAGTGCACCAATCACCAGCTCACCCATATTCCACGCCCATGAACCATTGTTATTTCTTCCCTCCTTGTTCTTTCCCCTCCTGCATCCCTTCCCATGTTCTTGAATTTGGTTTGCTAATATTTTGGTGAGAATTTTTGCTTCTGCATTGGCGTTATTGGTGTATAGTTTCTTATACCATGCCTAGTTTTGGCATCAAGGCAATACTGGTTTCATAAATGAGTTTGGAGGTGATCCCTCTTTCTTGGAAGATTTGAAGAGGATTGGTGTGTCAATTACAATTTAAATGTTTGATAAAGTTCACCAGTGAAGTCATCTGCCTTTCGAGTTTTCTATTTTGGGAGCTCTTTGGTTACTGATTTAATCTTGTGACGCATTAGTCTGCTCACATTTTATATATTTTTTCTTGATTCAGTCTTGATATGTTGTGTTTTTTGAGAAATTTCCCCATTTCTAGATTGTATAATTTTGTCAGCATGTAATTGTTCACAGTAGTATCAGACTTTCATGTATTTCTTAGTATCAGTTGTAATTTCTTGTCTTTCATTTCTATTTTTATTTATTGAATCTTCTCTTTTTTTCTTGTCTTGGTAAAGGTGTGTCAATTTTATCTTTCCGAAGAACTGGTTTTTAGTTTTGCTCATCCTTTCTATAGTTTTTCTTATCTCAGTTGTTATTTTTCACTCTGAGTATTATTTCCTTCCTTCTGCTAACTTTGGACTTAACTTGATCCTCTTTTTCTAGTTTCTTGAGATACAAAGTTAGGTTGCTTTTTTGTGATCTTTATAATTTTTTCGCATATGTGTTTATTGCGATAAACTTTCCTCTTGGTTTGGTTGCATCCCACAGAATTTGATGTGCTCTATTTTCATTTGTTTCAAGATACATTTTTATTTACCTGGTCAGAAAAGACGGTTGGCGTGATTTCAGTCCTCTTAAATTTGCTAAGGTCAGTTTTGTGGATTCCCGTATTCTCCATCCTGCAGAACGGCCCCATGTGCGCCTGAGAAGAATGTGTCTTTTGCCGTCAGTTTTCTCATGGCATGTTCATACTTTATTGATTCTGCTCCATGAGAGCTTCCAGTAAAACCATTGATTAAAAAATGCAAAGGAAGATAATAGTATCCTCACTGTTTTGGAGAAGAGGAATTTAGGTGTTGAGGTAGGCATTTTCCAAATAGACATGTTGATGGAGCCTCTAAAAAAAAATAGTGTGTTTCAGATCGTCCTTCGGCCTCACCCCCTTTGATAAGGTGGTAGTCACACGTTTCTTTAAAAGGGGAGATCATTTTTTAGAGTGTAATGGGTGCAGCAGATTATTTCCATCCATCCCCTGGCCCTTCCCCAGTCTCTCTTTACTGTCAGTAAGGATTAAAATTTGAGAATTAAATTGAGCATTTTCTGTGTGGTACTGGTATCCTAGTTCAGATGTCCTCCCCATCTCCGTGTACAGCATACATCCAGTGAAAGCAAGTTTGCATCATTAGGGATTTCCAAATTCAGAAGTAGCCACAGTTGATTTCTCTAGTTGTTCAGATGTAAAGCATATCAAATGGCAGTTGCACACAGGCAGTTCTGTTTATTCATGAATGCAGAGGAGTGTGCCCCTTGTAAATTTAGCAGACTGCTGACGATAACAGTGAATTATCAGAATGAGCAAGGACTCTGCTAAGGATGCTGGGTGGGCCTCTCTGAGGTGAGTCAGTGTGGTAAACATATAACCTCTGGTAAAATAAAGTCGCCGACCAGACGATGCCTGATCACCCCACCCCTCATGGGCAACCCATCTCTGACCCCACCTCATTCCAGCCCCCAGTTAATCCCTGCTTGCTACCCCAGGGTGGGTATCTATTACAAGGTGAGGTTCAAGGCTGTGAAGAGGCTTTAGAATAGGAAGAATATGTCTGTTTCACACATTACTTGTTAATGGAAACAGCTGAAAGTTTAATGGTTTGTTTTTTGGGCTGTTTAAAAATCTCCTGCATGAAAACAGCTGCAGCCATGCACAGCTGTGTCAAAACAGCCTTGTCAGAAATATCCTGTACACACATTTTTTCTAAACTATTTTGGACAAATCATCCTTTTCTATGGTTTTCTATTCTCCACAGTTACACAGCTAGATATATTTTATAGCATATGTCTGGTAAACAAATTTATAAATTGAAGGATAAAAATGCGACATACGCTTGATACATTACTGTTCAAATTAAGTCATATTATCACTTTCTGGGGCTCTGTCCACCTGGGAGATCCCAGATTATGGTCTGTGTTTCTGGCCTTTATAACTTTCATGTTTAAAGTGTAATATGCAGATCTGAAAAGAATTAGCTTTGCCTTAAGAGAAAATTCCTTTGATGAGAATTTGGGAGAGCAATTGCATGTACCAGAGCAAAAAGCAATTAGAAGACAGTTTTATTTTGGATGTGACCGTGAAGCCAATAACCAGCAACCATCCTTCCACCGCCATTTGCAGCACAGTGACTCGTAAAATTCCTCTTGCTTTTAAATAGTGTCCAACACAGAAGGCTGTATTTTCGGTCTTTCTTCTATGTCAAGGTTGAAGTAAGTGAAAGGAGTCAGGTGAATCTTAATTGTTATGTGCCAAATTAAAAAATGCGTTTTATATTTATTTGATTGATAGACCATTGGTTTATAACATTATACAGTTTTCAGATGTGCAGCCTTAGAAAATGACATTTATATACCACATTGTTTACCACTAAAACTTGAATTCCCTCTTTTTTAAAATAAGTTTTATTTATTTATGCATATAAGCTGGGGTATAGGCCAGAGGTGTGGGGTGGTGAGAGGATTCACCAGAGACAGAGTGGGGAGCAGAACAGGCAGATCGGGGGACATACACTACTGAAGGGAGCAGCGGGCGAGGCAGGAGGGGTCTGCCGCACCATGTGGGAATCTCCCTGGCCGGGGGTCAAACCCGTGCTGCAGTGCCTCTGGACAGCTTCATAGTGCCGCCCTTAACCCGTTGCGCCACCAGGGAGGCCCTGGATTCCCTCTTTCACTGTGAGGTTGACCTCTTTACCCATTTACCCACCTCCTTTTAGAGATTGGCCTTGGCCATGATTTATATACTTACACAGGGATTTGGAGATTTTGGTTTAATGTTAGTTCACAATTTTTGGATGTCCACAAAGCTGCATGAGCACAAACTAGCTGTAGACCGTGAATGAGTCGCTTGATCTTTTGAGGTTCAGTCTTGCTGTCTCCAAAATGAGCATGCTGCTCCGGCTGCCTTGTGCTGCGGGACCGTTAACCCTGCAGCGTCTGGGAGTGCTCTGCTCCCTGTGGCGTCCTCGGGTGGAGGAAAGGCGCAGCCCAGGGCGGCCTTGGTCTTTGTCCCCTACTGACACAGGGGGGTTGGGAAGCAGCCAACACAACTTTGCTGCGGGGAGCTGAGAGCATCATTCGCCTGCCACCTCTCCGTTTCCCCAAAACGACTAGGACAGGCCTGACTTGAGACCGCGCTGGAGGTGCAGACGAGTCCCTGAAGCCCACTGTGACCTCCGTGTGTACCTGTGTTGGGAGAGAGCTTGTGGTGACAGGACAGAGGGGAACCTGAGCACGCAGTTTAGGTGACGCATTGGTGTCAGTGACAGAGCACAAACGCCAGCACGGAATTCTGCCTTCTCCCTCGCAGAGGGTCATCTTAGGGCAAGGGCCTGGGGGACAGTGGAGTGGGAAGGGGGCTCTGAATAACTAGGGGAATGGAAAGACACAGGAAGCCTAGAAATCCCTTACAAATTCTGTAACCCTACCTTGCCCAATCCTACTTTCCTTCAAGTAAAGTACAGCCTGGGATGGGAGCTATGGCACGTGGGTTTCAGGAAGGGGTACTCTGGGAAATCTGAGGAGCACATCCATTTCCTACTAAATATCCTGGAACATTTGGCTCCTAACTCGGCCAGAAGACTCACTGGAAGATTAATAGTTGGGATGTTTGACAGGTGAGACTTGATGAATCACTTCAGTTGAGAGAACGTTCTCATTTTTGATGGCTTGTGCATCAGATGAACTTGTATCATTGTTCTCAACTTTGACTGCCCACCAGGGAGCCTTACAAAAACCACCGATGCCTGGTCTCCACACCAGAGAGAATAAGTTAATTGGCCCGAGTCATGGCTTGAGGCGCGAGAGTTTTAGAGTTCCCCCGATGATTCTAATATTTAGGCAAGGTTTGGAAGCACTGGTCCAGATTAAGAACTAAGCCTGTAATTTATATAACCTGGCAAGATGCGCTTCCACCCAGATCAGTAAATACTTGTTGGGAAGTCACACTCTTCAGGCACTTCCCTTTTAACTCTGAATCTGCTGTTTTAGCCGTAGGTATAGTTGGAAAGGAATTAACTAGCCTCTGAAAAATGAATTGTTTGAAGTGTGCTTATAAGCAAACTAATCCAAGTGCACTGATCTGCAGAGATACCAATTGATGAGCAAATTCAGATCTCTGCAAACTAGAGGGGGAGGAAGGGAGGGAGAAGAGGTGAAACAAAAACTTGGGAACTTTCTGAGAAGGTCACTAGATAGCATTTTAAAAATTGTGATCAAAAGCACACAACATAAATTTACCACTATACACAGATGTGTTAGCTATACCCATCTCATGGGTAGATGTCCAGAATTTGTCTTGCATACTTTAAACTATAACTTCTCCTCACTTTCGCCTGCCCCCCAGCCCCTACCTTGCGTTTCTATGAGTTTGATTTCTCTAGCTGCCCCGTGTAAGTGGAATCTTGCTTTGCTTCTCTTTCTAAAAAGACTTTCAGTGTGCATCCATGGTGCTTGTGTGACTGGGCTGCTTTTCTTGTCCAGACGGAGTAATGCTCCGTGGTGTATGTGAGCTGTTTCCGTCATCTGCGTGCCCGTCAGTGGGCATTTGGGTTGCTCCTCCATCGTGCCTGTTGTCAGTAGTGCTGCAGGGAGCCTGAGTGTGCTAAGACCTCTTCAGGCCTGCATCACATGTTGTGCTTATTCAACGGCGAGCACATGAGGAGACTCAGTAACCTGAATTCAAGTCGACGTGCAAATGAAAATCATGATGTGGCCTTTGTCAATTTAAAAGGTGCACGAAGAAGCTTAGAATTTGGTTCTTCTCTCTTCTTTAAATATTTGTGAACTTCACAAAACATTGTCCTGTTTCATTTCATTCATCATTCTTTCTTTGTTTAAGGCAATGTTTAGCGCAAATCCCTAAAATTAGAGATGAGAGGGAGAATGATTACAGAGAAAGGAAATTAAAGATAAGTTCAGGATAATGACTTATTTGAATCTATTCAGATATATTTGAACATCTGAAAAAATGTTTCAAAGAAATTTTTGGAATATGTTGGTAGTTTTTGAAAAACCACCTTCCCCAGCTCAGATGGCTTCACAGGTTCACTTCAGCTGGCTTTTGGGGTGTGTATAATTCTAGTTCTGTTGAAATTGCTGAGTCAGACAGAATATCACAGCACCAAGATGGCATTAGTGACAGGACAGCAGGCCAGTCCCCCTCACGAATACCTCTGCCGACGTTCCCTAGACAGGGCACTAGTGTGACAGGAAGCTTTTCCACATATTTGAATTTGTTTGAAGGCACGTTTCCCCTCCTCATTTCCCCATTGCAGTGGGGCAGGGTCAGCTCTGCACCTCTCTGCCATAATATGGGAGGCAGAGTTACCTATCAGGCCCTGCCTGCCCAGTCCGGCTTCGGAAAGCCAGGGCCTGCTGAAGAACCTGTGGGGGCCTGGGAGGAAGGAGAGGAAGGGGGCCTCTGATGGAGCTCAAGTGTGTGCAGGGCTCTCCCTAGATGACTTTAAAGATAGGCTGGCGCCTGGGAGGGGCCAGAACTCTGTGGGTGCCAGGGCCAGCAGAGGTCAGCCCCTGCTCCCGCCATCCAGGGAGCGCCTGGCCTTGTCCTTGTTGTAGGGATTCCGCATGGCAGCTGAACTCTCACCAGCCTGCCCGAGAACCTGGGGAGGACTGTGGGAGACTACAGCCCTCTTCACGGCTTGCCCGTGGTGCTGCGGCTGTGGGTGAGGACAGAGAGCAAAAACTACCTAGATTTCAAGAAAGTAAATATATATTATCCCCCCGAGTGTAACCCCATTATATTAACAATTAAAAAAATTTTCACGTTAAAATCACACATCTCAACCATGTGTAGTTTATCTCAGTCATGCAACAGTTTTCAATTTTTCAGAACTTACTGTTATAATTCACTATATAAACTAAACACTTAAAATCATGTGCTCATGCCCATGAATGACAAGAAGCCATAGGCTGTCAGTACTGTAGCTGCCTCCCAAATGCGAGTCTCTGCTGGTGAAAACAAAGCAGCAATGAGTGACCTTGAGTTTACATTTTCCCCAAACTTTCTTCCTTAAATACTGCTCTTGAAAATTGACATATAAGCTTTTTCTACATCAGACACAACTTTTGACTTGTTATTTTAGGACTAGAATTTTCTTTTCTGCAAATTGATTCAAGTGTCTAGGGGTAGCATGTTAGGACACACACACACACACACACACACACACACACACACACACACCTATACCTCTGACCCCTCTCAGACCTGAGCTTATCAATTCTGTTGCTTTGCTTATCAGCTTTCCAGCTTGACAGTATGACAGAATGTGCATAATTTAAGTGTCCTATAAAAATGGTCTCTAAATCAAGCAGAAAAGATATGCTTTCATATTCTCTTTCTACAGCAAGCAAGGCCACCTAAATCAACAAATACCAGCATAGTATTTTTTTAAGATTTTATTTATTTATGCATACAAGCTGGGGTACAGGCCAGAGGCGTGGGGCAGCGAGAGGGTTCACCAGAGACAGAGTGGGGAGCAGAACAGGCAAGTCCACAGAAACACACTGCTGAGGGGAGCAGCGGGCGAGGCAGGAGAGGTCTGCTGCGCCATGTGGGATTCTCCCCAGCCGGGCTTCGAACTCGCGTCGCCGCTGCTGACAGCTCCACAGTGCAGTGCTTAACTGCTGCGCCACCAGGGAGGCCCTATCAGCATAATTTATTGACTGGTAGTTTTCACACATTAGCAACCTTACTTTCTATCTTTGTATTGATGCTCCCAGGTTCTTCTGTAGAGAATTAGCCAGTTGAAATAAACACGTACTGACTTTTGGACCATCAGCTAAGAGGAACAAATCACACATCACAAGTGTAATCTAGACAGTGCCTGCTCTTGGTGATCTGCCTGCCGGTGCATATGTGTGGAGACTCCTGACACACCCACAAGCGCAGTGCAATGGGTCTCTTTCTGTGAATGGCAAATTAATATGTTAAGGACTACGAGCTATTAAAAAAAAAGCTTATGAGTGTTAAGAGGTAAACATCTTTGGCACATGATATAATTTTTTGAAGAGTATAGGTAACATATAATAAATACTCCGGAAATAAAGCTCAGTATCCAGCATCTAACATTAAATTTATTGAACAATGAAGGACTTGATTTCTTTGGACAAGTTGATCAGATTGACGGTGGTGGTGTTTTTTTCCAAACTATTTTTGCTTGTGATTTCTCTGTGGCTCTTGGTATTGTAAAAGTTAGTGGATCTTGGGGCCTCCCTGGTACCACAGCGGTTAAGTGCTGCACTGTGGAGCTGTCAACAGCAGCGACGCGAGTTGGACGCCTGGCCCTGGAGATTCCCACATGGCGCGGCAGATCTCTCCTGCCTCTCCCGCTGCTCCCCTCAGCAGTGTGTTTCTGATCTGCCTGTTCTGCTCCCCACTCTGTCTCTGGTGAACCCTCTCGCTGCCCCACGCCTCTGGCCTGTACCCCAGCTTGTATGTATAAATAAATCTTTAAAAAAAAAGTTAGTGGATCCTTGGGTTACATAAATACAAATTAGATAACACTTTACTACCTCCTAAATAATTTGGTCTTAACTCAGATGTATTTGTATTTGGGACAGATTTTCCTACTTTTGATTGCTGCTGCTGAACTATTCAGAGGTCTTGCATCACACTCCAATTGAATAGACCTAATTTGTACAGAACCCAAGGCTTCTGTAAGAGAGCACCTTTTGCAAAGTGGGTGCTGGCGGTCAAATAATTAGACCTGTACTATAAAGAAAAGTTCTCATTCTCTAAGGGCGACTTAAGAAAGTGAGGGTGGGGCCTCCCTGGTGGCCCAGCGGTTAATCATTGCTCTGTGGAGCTGTTGGCAGCCGCAACGCGAGTGCGATGCCCAGTCAGGGAGATTCCCACATGGCGTGGCAGACTTCTCCTGCCTGTTCTGCTCCCCACTCTGTCTCTGGTGAACTGTCTCACCGCCCCACGCCTCTGGCCTGTACCCCAGCTTGTATGCATAAATAAATATATCTTTAAAAAAAAAAAAAGAGAGTGAGGGTGGAGCAAGAGACTGATTTAGTCATTTTTATATCTTTAGCAATAGCATTTTAAGAATTCTTCACTGTGTGTTTTTTATATTTCTCAGTCCTCCTGAGACCTGCCTTATAGCCACTAGACTACTTAGTGGTCCAGCTGGTAACTGCATTTATGAAAGCCATAGAATATAATTTCTTCAGCTTCTAACGACAGAACATATTTAGTAGTGGAATTTCCTAGGGATGTTAATATATATGACAGTATTTTCCCTACTTATTCTGCCTCCTATGTCTTTCAGGTGTTATTTTCCTGGGTCCAGACTGAGTTTGCTTGGATGTTCAGTATTCGTTTGGGGTGTGTGTGTGAGAGAGAGAGAGGGAATGTGGTATATATAAATGACTGGATAGCTAGGAATTAAGCTAAACTCTCCAGCCCCCCGCTCCAAGTAGCAGTTCTTTGAAGTAATTCTGTCTTCTCAGAGGGGAGCGAGTCATTATACTGCACTTCATGTTGAATATGGTCTTGTGTGTCTGTAAATTGGACTATTGGGAAGCATTAGGCTCAAGAAAACGTGGGCTGCTTTTACCTTGTATGTACTTAACAACTTTCACATGAGGAAAGAACCTCACATTAGAGAAAGTATGATTAAAGACAAAAGTTGAGTCGAGAGGATTACACTAATGCCCTCCAGAATGTGGCAGAGCGAGCCTCATTTGTTGGGCTGAAAGGCTGCCTTTTTTCTTACATTCTTTCTGGCTTAACATGTATTTTCCTTTCTTTTCAATTCTTCAAATTGAGACATAGTCAGTAAATCTTGTGCAGTGAAAGACCCTCATCTGTGTGTGGTGGTGTAATGGAAAGAAGCCTGAACTGGAAGCCTGTTTTCAGGATTAACCTAGAGGATTTTCCGCTTTCCTAGCGGAGTAGAATAGTACACAGAAATGACGCAGAGACCGGAGAAAATGGAAAATTTATTAACAGTGAGCTGAGAAATCCATGGAGACATGAAAAACAGGAGCTTCCGGGTCCCGTGCCTGGCTGGCTCCCCAGGGACTGGGTAACCCAGGGGAAGGGACGGCGGCGCCGCAGCGTGCCTCCCCTCAGCAGCCGGATTCCGCAGCAAGTCAGCAAAGCCCTGTCCCGTCCTCCTCCGCGGCGCGGCCGTGGCCAATCCCTGACCTGTCCCCTGAAATTCCACCTTCTTGTGGAGAGTGGAGGTGGCTTCATCTGCTGGTTTGGTAATTGCCTTTCAGTTCTAAGAGTGATTTTTGTTCATCAGAGTGGAAAGCTCAACTCTGAGTTTATAAGTAAAAGGGACTCCTTGACTCATGCTACTGAAAAAGTCCAGAGGAAGGACAGGCCGCAGGGAAGTTTGGTCTGGACTCCACTGGGGTTCTCTGTGGTTCCCCGTCACCCCCCCCCCCTTGTCCCCGTGTCTCAGCTCTGTTCCCATATTTGCTCTGTCCTCATCTTTGTTTTTTTTAAGATTGATTTATTTATGCATACAAGCTGGGGTACAGGCCAGAGGCGTGGGGCGGCGAGAGGGTTCACCAGAGACAGAGTAGGGAGCAGAACAGGCAGATGGATGGAAATGCACTGCTGAGGGGAGCAGCGGGCGAGGCAGGAGAGGTCTGCCGTGCCATGTGGGAATCTCCCCGGCCGGGGGGCGAACTCGCGTCGCTGCTGCCAACAGCTCCACAGCGCAGCGCCCAGCCGTTGCGCCACCAGGGAGGCTCCGCATCTTTCTTCTAGCCCTCATCCCCTCACGGCAGACTTTTTCAGAGCCAGAGAGCACGTGTGTCAGGACCATTCCTGTCAGACCTTCAGGGGGTGCAGTTCACGAGGGCTGTAATGTGGCTTGTCCCAGAATTCCTAGCAAAACTCTTGATTATCCCTGAGTTTGGACAGAGTAGGCCCTGTCTCCACCAGGGAGCCAATCCCAGAGCCAGGGTCATAGGCTTGGTTACGTCCTTCGAGGACCATGGGCACCGCTCCTGTATGCGAAAGGGACTAAGATTCACCAGAACCACGTGACCTTCCAGAAGAATTGGGGGCGTGTGAGGAGCAGCAGTTGCAGTGGAAACTGGTCAAACACTGCTCCCGAGGTAGGGAGAGCTGTCCCTCCTGCCCCAGGACACCTGCCGAGGACATCCTCCCCCTCTGATATTTTCTGGGTCCCACCTGCCTTCTTCCTTGTCAGTCTTCAAGCTGCACCATTGGTTTCTGCCTCCACCGTTCCACGGAGACAGCTCTTGCTGCATCGGGTCTACTGGAGGCGTCTACACATTCGTACACTTGACCTCTGTAGCTGTTATAATTTGATCACTTCTCCGCCCTGGCCTCTCTCTTCTTTGACTTCATTGACATCATGATGTGTCATCGCTCACACTGATGACTCCTACTAAGGTTGCTCGTGCTAATTTAAATGCCTAAATTGGATTCTTGATGAGTTCACAACTTTATTTAATATAATCGATCATTTCCTTCAGTTTTAAAATGAAATTTTTTTCATTTCAATAAAAAAGCATTATAGAATACATCTGTACATCTGATGAGATGATTATAGAATATTGTTATATTTTTATATTCTGGGTACTTTAGAAAGTTCAGAAAACAACAATATACATTTGTAATTCTGTGAGTTATATATAAATATTATTACTGTAGTAGTCTTTGACTTTAAAAGACTTTAAATACTTCAAAAGTTTTTAAAAATACATGTGATTAAATTATCTGGTACAGTATTCTTTGTTTTTTAAATTTGTTTTTCTGTATATGAAGATTTTTGTGCAAAAGTTGAGAAATGCATACAAAACCCCAGGGAAAGCTACTGTTAGCATTTTTGGACTTCCTTATTGTGAGGAGGTGGCATGAAGAGGTGTTTGGAAAGTTAACATCTGCAGGAGGAGCTCCATTTATCTCTTACAATAGAGGAAATCCCAACCATTTTGTCTGGCCAATGTGGGTTTTGATGTTACAGAAAATCAGCACTCAAGTTTTTTTAGAAAAAAATCATCGTGTTGCTCTGGCCACTTCTTTGTTGGAGGGAAAGCAAAAAGATCTTACTCCTCTGTCATTGTAGTGTTTAGTCCATTAAATATTTCTTTCGTTATTTGCAAGGGGAGAGCAGAATAGCCTTAGCTATTGTGATGAGCTGTCAAAGATGGCGGCCAGATCCATGTGAACCATGGGTGAAGTCACACGGGCCAATTTCCAATGCTCAGGGGGGAGGAGAGGAGGCAGCAGCGGAAGCTGTAGGGAGCACAGTGAAGTTTCCCTTGACAGAATGCAGAAAGCATCTGACCACACACCAGCCAACTCCTACTTTCGAATAAGAAGAACACCAGGGTCCTTCTGACCAGTGATTTATATTTGCTGGAAGAGGTCTCCAAGCAAGGGTTTTCAAGAAGATCTTTGAAATGTGTGTTTTCTAAGCTCTTGCATCCTCGAGGATATATTTTGTTGCCTCTACACACTGGCTCAGCATAGAAGTTTTGGCACAACAAGTTTCTCCTTGTTGTGTTTTTGGCATCTAGTGTTTTATTCTATGTCTAATGACCACAAGGGTATTAGTGTTTTGGGATAAAGTCCTCCCTGTAAAATGGGCCTCCCTGGTGGCGCAGCGGTTAAGCACTGCGCTGTGGAGCTGTCGTCAGTGGTGATGTGAGTTGGACGCCCGGCCAGGGAGATTCCCACATGGCGCAGCAGACCTCTCCTGCCTCACCCGCTGCTCCCTCAGCAGTGTGTTTCCGTCTTTCTGCCTGTTTTGCTCCCCACGGTCTCTGGTGAACCCTCTCGCCGCCCCACACCTCTGGCCTGCACCCCAGCTTGTATGCATAACTAACTAAATCTTAAAAAAAAAAGTCCTCCCTGTACTTTGTAGACAATTTTTTTCTTTGCTATGCAAATGTTTTGCCAAATGATTTTAGCTGTATCATTTTGTTGAGTTTGCCAGAATATGCTGATAGTCTCAATATGAAAATGGAAGTGTTTATTTTTTAGTTAACAAAGTTTTCTTTAATTATGTCTTACCATGTTGATTCAGTTGTTAAGTTACCTTTGGGGATACTAAAACCCATACTTTAAATATTACATTTATTTTTCCTGGGTAAGTCTTTATGTCCTTTGTCATTATCTCTTTGTCTTTTTAAAAATCCAAAGTCTAATAGAGCATTTGAAACTTGTCCTTTATGATACTGACTTGACTATTCACATTTTCAGTAACATTACTGCCTTTTATAAGGATATAATTTATATTACTAAGATCTTTTTTGTTCTTATTTCATGTGTATTTTGTGCCTTTTTTTAAAGATTTATTTATTTATGCATATATGCTGGGGTACAGGCCAGAGGCGTGGGGCGGCGAAAGGGTTCACCAGAGACAGAGCGGGGAGCAGCTCAGGCAGATCAATGGAAACACACTGCTGAGGGGAGCAGCGGGCGAGGCAGGAGAGGTCTGCCCCGCCATGTGGGAATCTCTGTGGCCTGACGTGGAACTTGTGTCGCTGTGCCGACAGCTCCACAGCGCAGCGCTTAACCGCTGCACCACCAGGGAGGCCCTATTTTGTGCCTTTCAATCTCAGTTCCTTACTTACTTTCTTCCTCAGTCTGGAAAAGAAGTCTCCCAGTACTCTGCTAAGGATACTGAACTATGCAAAATGTTTCCAGCCTCCTATAGCGTGGTTCCATGCACTTGACTCCTCTTTAATGTGTTTTATGTTGTATAGACTGAAGATTTCCCCCTTATAAGGCTCTATTTTTTATCTACTTTCTCAAAAATCAAATCTACCCAAACTTTTCATAAAGTATGTAGGTTGCCTGTGGTTTGAGAGAAATCGCCAGTATTCTGAAGGCAACTTAATAGCACAGTTAGCCCATTTCCCAGCTGTCAGAGGCTCTACTTAACTCCCTTTGATTTTGCTGAAATAGATTCTTCATTTACCTAAGCTCAAGTTCTGGCAAAATAAGCAGGATGCTGGGAAACCTATAGTTCCATGCACGCAGTGCCACGGAAGCCTCTCTTGACTCCCACAAGGCACTGCACCCTCACTGCGCCCACTGCTCACTATCTCTCTCTCCCCCACCCTCCCCCACTTCCCCTTTACTCTTCCTTCCTCTGCCCCATCTCTGTTTTTCTCTCCAAATGATTCCTAGCCTGGGTACTTCTTTTGCTCTTAAATACTTATTTTTCTTTCCTGCTCCTTCCTCTTTTCCTAATGAAGAGAAGTGAAACATTACCTTGGGGATGTGTGGCTTGAACGTGCTTCTGGGAGTGTTAGAATTCACACTGCCCTTGGCACCCCTTTCTCTTTAAGTATAAGGCAATAAGCTTCAGGAGGGCTGGCTGACAGGGCCCAGGGCACACTGGAATTACTGACACATTCCAGATTCAGTCTAGGTGGTCTGACTCTGAGAATAGTCTGTCTTACCTTTTAAACCTAGTGGAACAAAGAAAAGAAAAGTGGGAAATAGCCTTGCTTTCTTCCTATTAAGACATTTATCCTATGCCTGTAGTCCCTTTTACCCCTTTGGCCTAAGATTCCCGTATCTTAAGGGTCCACCTCAGTTGTTTGAGAGGTTGCCACGTTGATTTCCTTGGCTCTTCTCTCTCTCCACCTCTAACCTTCCCCTAAGGCGAACCCTTTCTCTTGCCATGTCTCAAATTTGGGCCTCTGGTTGCTCACAAGAAAACATCACGCGCTGTAGCATCTTTGTTAAATGCTGGGGTATTCCCGGTGATGCCACCAGTGGCGGAATGCTGCAGGCTCGGATGGCACGGGCTGGCACTGCCCATTGTTAAAGAGAAAGCTTAGCTCAAGCTTTTGTTCGTGTGTGCGCATAAATAAGGCAACTTAGCCTCGAGAAAATAAAAGTGTGGGCTCAGCTAAGAGGTAGCCTGGGGTGTGCGTCCTTTCCCTCGAGGGTGAAACAGTCAAAGCATGTCACAAGGACTGTGTGTGGGGAATAGGTGAAGGTCACACAGGACCTCAAGGAAATGGCAACAATGATAATAGCGTGGGTCCCCAGGGCCTTCAGAAGGAGCTGGGCAGGAAATAGACATTTCATGAATTTGATTGTGAAGCTGAGGAAGTTCACAAGCAGAGCCTTCAGATGTTTGCAGTGAGGCAGGTCAGGAGGGCCTCCCTGGTGGCGCAGCGGTTAAGCACTGGGCTGTGGAGCTGTCGGCAGCGGCGATGCGAGTTCGACGCCCAGCCGGGGAGAATCCCACATGGTGCGGCAGACCTCTCCTGCCTCGCCCGCTGCTCCCCTCAGCAGTGTATTTCTGATCTGCCTGTTCTGCTCCTCGCTCTGTCGCTGGAGAACCCTCTCGCCACCCCATGCTTCTGGCCTGTACCCCAGCTTGTATAAGTAAATCTTTTTTTTTAAAAAAAAAAAAAAGGTAGATCAGGAACAGTTACTTTATTTCTGAAAATTGCTTGAAGTCGCTTATGGCAACAGTCTGTGACCATTTTCTGCCTTTGACTGACAGCCTGTATACTGTTAGAAAGTTAGGATCTGCTTAAAGAAACAAATCCAGAAATCACGAACAATGTATTTTATGCCTAAAGCATGATTTTTTTTTCTTTTTTTGCAGTAAGTAACATCCCATGAAAATGGATCTTTGAGGTGTTTATTAGACTGATTGTACCACTTTAACTTTTAGAGGTGCATCTGATCTTGCCTCGGTCAGCTAAGCTCCGCTGCAGTGGAAATACACAGGCAGGGAGCTCTCATTCATTTTCATCACTCAAACATTTTAATAACAATAATTGGGTGTTTTAAAAGTGGAGCTAAATTGTATTTAGCAGATAGCAAATGGAAGGACTTCCTCCTGCAGTGTTTTTCTTTGAAGGCACAGTGGTCTTGGGATCATGTATTCCTCATGCATAAATTAAAAGCCTCATTATTCAAAGTAATAAAAACAAAACCATTACACTGTGGTTATTCCATTTCTTGTTCTTGACATTTGCGAAAATCATTCCCAGGACTACTTACTTTTAAATGGAAAATATGTTTTTATCCTAGTCTGTAAAAGTGGGCATTAGTCTTTCAGAAAAGGAAGCACCCAGTTGGAACCTTATTTTTAGGGTGGGCTTTGGTCTGAAGGGACTTAAAATACCATAGCAATCACTCAGTGGTTGTGAAAAACTGTACTTGCTTTTCTTTAGGCACCTCCTTGCCCAGAAAACCCCCCACAGGGAGGCAGTGTGGTCTAGAGAATAAAGTTCCCTTTTATTTTCCAGCTCTGTCACTGACCTCCTTCTGATCACCTCCAACTTTAAGTTTTGCCTTTTCTAGGCACAGAGTCACCTCTTTTAAAATGTAAAACACATCAATTCTGGTTAACTAGATTTTTCTTTTAACTAGGTAGGTGCTCATAGTAGAGATGAGGGGAAACCCCTCACCCACGTGTGGGGAGTGGCTGGCAGAACGGCAGTTAGGAACTAGCAGACTCTGCACAGGTAGCCTCTGCCGCCCAGACAGGTCATAGCCCCTGCATGGCACACGCCGCACAGGCGGGCCATGGGATTTGGGGTACCTGCTTGGGTTTTCTGTTTCCTCAAACAAATTTCTGACAATTTATGAGGGTCCAGGCACTGTGCTAGGTGTGGGGGAAGCGAAAGATACAGTTTCTGATTTCAGGGAGTTCAGCATCTAAACAGTGGTCGGGAAAGACAAGTCTGAGGAAGAGAGTCTGCTCAGCCCTGCTGTGGATTCTGCTGGCGTCCGGAGGAGGAGGTCCTGGAGAAGAGAGGAGGGGTTGAGAGTCACTCGTGGGAAATGTGTCCAGGGCTCTGTGAGTGCTGGGTGAAGCACGAAGCAGGAGGGGCAGGAAGGGAGTTTGGAAGTTTGGGGAGAATACTCAAAGTCCTTAAAATAGTGTAAAGAGAAAAGGTGGTACTCTGTTTGCATTTTTGGTGACTTGACTGAAGCCGATATGAGTTTGCACGTGGAAAACGTTAAATCCTGAACTGTGGCACTGGAAGGAAGATCTAGAGAAGGACCAAGTTCAGAAGCATCTCTGAGGCATAATCTGCAGTGACTTCTGCAGTGAATGTGGGGTCCAGAGAGCGTGGAGAAGCTAGGCTCACTTAAGCCTCGGGTGCAGTGGTTGGTGGTAGTTGGAGCCATGAGCCATGAAGAGAGTGTAAAACGAGGTGGAGTTTTGCGGGTGATGAAAAATAGTGAGCTGGGTCTCAGGTGTTGGAGCTCTTTGCCGCTCCATGGCGCTCATTCTTTTCCTCCTGGAATATGTGTAGATGCCTAGTAAGAATCAGACATGTGAGTTTGGGCTGCAAACAGGTCTGCAGTTAATCAGCAGTAAGATGGTAATTTCAGCCCTGGAAATGGAGGAAATTGCCCAGAGAAATGTATGTAGGGTTAAAAAGAAAAACAAAAGCAAAAAAGGAAGCCGAGGACTAAACTCCGAAGCAAATCAGTATCAAAAGCACAGGGCTGCAGAATTATTAAAGTATGTCGTTTCCTATATTACATTTCTAGCTGCATACTTCAGGTGGATGGAAGGATTGGATGCCTAGAATTTGACTTGAGAAGCATTCCAGCGATTTGTTTTCTGTGAAAACAGTGAAAACCATTGGTTTCACTCAATAGTCTCCCATAGTCACATCATTTTTTTTCTTGTAGCAATTCAGAGCAGGGGCTGATTCGTGCGGGTCTAAAAGTGTTCCTACTGGTACAGCGAAATTCTGAATGGCTGCAACTTGGAGTGTGTTATGAGCCCCTGCAGGGCGGGGGATGGGGCGGGGGGAAGCACCTGCCCACCCAGAGAGGCCAGGCCGTGCTTCCTGGTGGCACTTTCACTGCCTTAGTGCTCTCTTCTTGCTTTATTGTTAGGATTTTTTACTTGCTCAGTTTGGTACTGTACAGAGAACTGTTCTTCTGCCCTTTACTCCTATTCTGATTGTCTTCGTTAATCACCCCACGGCGATCATCTCCAGCCCATGTTCCTTCTGAAAGGCTTGCTGGTTTTCCCTCAATAAAAAGCAATGGTCTGGGGTCTCCTTGGTGGCACAGCGGTTGAGCACTGTGCTGTGGAGCTGTCGGCAGCGGCGACACGAGTTCGATGCCTGGCCGGGGAGAATCCCACATGGCGTGGCAGACCTCTCCTGCCTCGCCCGCTGCTCCCTCAGCAGTGTATTTCTGATCTGCCTGTTCTGCTCCCCACTCTGTCTCTGGTGAGCCCTCTCGCCGCCCCACGCCTCTGGCCTGTATCCCAGCTTGTATGTATAAATAAAATAAAATAAAGAAATCTTAAAAAAAGCAATGGTCTAAGTATTGTCCAAGTCGAAAGAAACACCTGGGGTGCAACTCCAAGAGGCCTGCGTGTTTTTATGATGTTATGATGGTGGGCGGTGGGGCTGTGTGCAGCTGCCAGTTAGGTCCCCATGGAAGGGGAGGAGGAGACAGAAGAGGCAGCCGGCGGTGAGAAAGGCTCACTGATGCATGCTTGGGCAGAAATGGGCGAACTTCGCATATAGCAAAAAGTGCCCGCCGGTCTTGAACAATGTAAAGGGAAGAGAAGTTTAGTTTCGAGTTTTCTCCCGCTTTACTTTTACCCTGAGTCCACGCACGGCCTGCGTCAATCTCGAACCTGTGGTACCTGCACTTGGGTCCGCGCTGTTCCCAAACCGCCCCCTGAGCCCCCCCAAGCCTTGACTTCTGCCTGCCTGCTGAGGCTGCAGGTTCGTGGCGTCTGGGAGCTGCCCCTGCAGTGGCGCTGAAGGAGACTGAAGCCAGAGGCCCTGTGTCAGCTTGAGAAGGGCCTTTGTAACAGAAGACCCCTCAGCTTTCCTGAAGCCCCTTCGTTGGGGATTTACACGCAGGCCAGTTAGCCCTCAGCCGTTCTGACATGCCCGCGGTTTCTGCAGGAGGACGCGGTGAGCTGCCCTGCCCTGGACCCGGCGCCGCACACCGGAGCGCGGTCGGGGCCGACGCGGCCGAGCCCAGACGACAGGAAGGCCTGCTGCTGCTGCGTGTGCGCGCCTCGGAGCGACGGCCGCAGAGCCCCGGCTGCGGGCGGGCGGCCCGGCCAGGAGGCGCTGCTCACCCTGCCTGGCAGGACGAGGCTTGGTCTCCTCCACCAGCGTCAGGCTGGGCCGGCACTGCGGAGTAGGAGGCGGCACGGACAGAAACCGGCAAACGCACGGCCGTTGTTTACCTGGGTGCACGGGGCTTCCGGAAAGCAGGTACACAGCCGGCTGCCAGGGAAGGGGGGCCTTCGTGCCCGCTCTTGGGGTTGTGGTCAAGCCCGAGTGGGCGCCTGTGCGAGGGCCCTGAGCAGCGCGCCCGGAGAGGGACCGTCACTGCCGCTGAAGTCACCGTGGCTGACGCACGCGGTGGTCACGCAGGGAGGCTCCGTGCGTCCCTCCCCGGGGTGGACTTCCCAGGCTCCTACCGCCTGTGGGAAGGGAAAAGGTTCATGCCCCATGTGCGGAGTGTTCTGAGTCCTGCGGCGCAGGCAGACGGGCTGACCTCGGGCGCGTTGCCGGTCCTCCCGGGTCTCCTGAGCTTGTCATGGCGGTGGCCGTTCCCCTCATTGGCGGGCCTCCCTGGTGGCGCAGCAGGTTAGCGCAGCGCTGTGCAGCTGTCGGAGGCTGCGGTGCCAGTTGGACGCCCGGCCGGGGAGATTCCCACATGGCGCGGCAGACCTCTCCTGTCTCGCCCGCTGCTCCCCTCAGCAGTGTGTTTCTGATCTGCCTGTTCTGCTCCCCGCTCTGTCTCTGGTGAACCCTCTCGCCGCCCCACGCCTCTGGCCTGTACCCCAGCTTGTATGCAAAAATAAAATAAAGCTTAAAAAAAAATACATTTGGCCAACGGCTTTAGTTACTTGAAAGAACGCTTATTCCACATGTAATTAATTATTTTCCTAGTAATTAAGGACTTCCAACCAGTTAAAAAGCATTTCCAAGCTTTATTTTCTTTTAGGGTTTGGAGTTCCCTTCGTTTGGTTTTGGACTGAAACTAACTGTGTCAGCTCTGTTCCGGCAACACCCCACCCCACCCCCGTTTTCCCTTGCCATTTAGTCCGAGTGATTCCCACTGGCCCTGGCAAGTAGGAGGAGTTCTGTTCTTATTGGATGAATGAACCATGAGATGACGCAAATTTCGGGGTCCTGGTATTTGCTTTCAAGGGTCCTGACTTGGTTGTTTCTTCTCTCATTCACTCTGGTATTAGTAACTTGCAGTGAGTTTGTTTCCTGAGGCAGCAACAGATCACCTCAAACTGGGAGGCTTCAAACAACAGAAATTTGTCCTCTCAGTTATGGCGGCCAGAAGTCCAAAAGAGGGCCTCCCTGGTGGCGCAGCGGTTGAGCGCTGCGCTGTGGAGCTGTCGACAGCTCGTGATGCGAGTTCGACGCCCGGCTGGGGAGAGTCCCACATGGCGTGGCAGACCACTCCTGCCTCGCCCGCTGCTCCCCTCAGCAGTGTATTTCTGATCTGCCTGTTCTGCTCCCCGCTCTGTCTCTGGTGAACCCTCTTGCCGCCGCATGCCTCTGGCCTGTACCCCAGCTTGTATGTATACATAAATAAATCTTTAAAAAAAAAAGATGTCCAAAATGAGGGTGTTGGCAGGGCTGTGCCCCTCTGAACACTCTGGGGGGAGCCTCCTTGACTCCTCCAGCTTCTGGTGTCTCCAGGTGGGGCCTGCCTCGAGGCTGCCTGTGTCTAGTCTCTGCTTCCACTGGCCGGGTCTCCCCTTCGGTGTCTCCTCCCCTGTTTCTGCTCAGGACACCTGCACTGGTTGTAGGCCCGCCTGGCCGCCTCACGTGATTGCATCTTGACATCCTTAACTTGCTCACATCTGCAGAGTTGCCTGCACAGCGCTCTAATTCACACGTCCTGGGGTGTGGGCATCACGCATGCAGGGTCACCGTTTTGCCCTCCTCCAGGAGCCCATCCGGGTCAGCGGTCAGCGTTCACTGTGGGTGTGCCTTCCCCGACCAGGTCTTCTCTCTGCACCACCAGAGCAGCTTCTCTGAGGTTTTCGTTGCTGAGAAGGTGCAGGACCTGGTTTGTGTTTCTGTCTAATTTAGGACAGAAGATGGGGGAACAACAAATCAACATTTTGGCCTACAGATGGGGAAATGCGGTGAATGTTGACAACTGGTGGATGGAGAGAGGAAGCTCAGAAGCGCTCGAGACGTAACGTTACACCCCACCTGTTGATGTCTGCGTGATGTACGAGCGGTGGGCATTGGATGCGTGGTGCTCTGAGCGATGACAAATGCGTAGGAATAATGGTTCTGATGGTTTAAAGAGGCCATTTTGTAATAAGCTTAGTGTTTCACCCTCAGAGAGTACAAGGTGGTTTGTGTAGAGAACTGATGTCATAAAGTCAAGGCCAGAGACTCTTGGGAGCCCCAGTTTGAAATGCAGGCCCCACGGAGACCCCTGATCAGGAGAGTGACCTGCGGTATATTGTGGCTTCTTTGTCGAGACCATCTGCATCCAATTTGGCAGTAGTAAACGCAGTCTCAGAACGTATAAATGTCAAAGACTCAGTGCGTCAGCGGGACGTTGCTCCAGCCCTCACGGAGGCGCCAGGGAGAGCGCTTTCAGGACTCCGTGACTCTGCTCAGTGTTTTATTAAGAGGAAATTGTGGGAGTTGAAATGTTCAGCAGGTGGCAACTGCAGGGAGGTTGTTTGCTTGTTTCTGTTTTTGGCTGAGTGAGGACAAAAACGTTGCTGAAAAACGGGCCATTTCTTCCTTATGCGCAAGGATTCGTAGAGAGCAGGGAGAAGTCAAGGAATAAAAAATACCCCAAGAGGGGAAAAACGCCCTGACTAGGTTCGAAATGAACTCGAGCACCCCGGGAAGACGTTGATGAATAAAACACTCACGTGCTGATGAGGACCTAGCAGCAGGGGGGATAGAGTTCCTTTTGTTGGAAGGCTGAGTTGTTGAAATGGGACTCGAATGCACAGTCTCTTATGAAAAATGAAATAACTAGAATTTATTTATAACATTCAGTGGTAGGCGAGTCATACAAAAATGTGTTGTAAAAATGGAAAGCACCTGCAACTTTTGGGGTTAAGAAAAACTGAATTTATATAGGGAACCTCAAGGGAAAATTGTAAATCTGTCTTTTCCTGTCACTGGGAGTTTCTTTAGGAGAATTCATTGTCAGACACAGGCGGCTGAACCAAAACAAACCTTTAGACTCTGACAACAAGATGGAGGCTACCAGAGGGGAAGGAAGGAGAGGGAACAGACAGAGGGGACTGATGGATGATGGACGGTGACTGGACATGGTGGGCATGGTGTGACATAAACAGTTGCTGAGATGAGACACTGCATGCCAAAAACCTATATAGTGTTTCGAACTAAAGTTACCTCAATAAATAATAAAATCCCAATTGGAAAAACAAAGATACTATTGAAAATGTTGGGGATTTATGCAGAAATGAAGGCATATACTTGTCATGTGAGTGTCCTTGTTTCTACACAAATAAAATAGACCCCTTTTAATTTATGTCCTGTCACAGTGCCTGAGATAACGATACCCCTGTGCCTTCTCCCGCTGCTTCTGCTGCGAAGGGCCTCTCATTTCTCTTTCTGTTGCCTGCGACTTTGCCTGTCCCTGTTTTCTCATTCGGCTAGATGCAATGTGACCCAGCTCTGTTGCCATTCTGACAGGCCTGCACCATTAGCCGGGTTTTTACAGCAGCAGTTTTTTCTAGGTGTGCTCAGAATTTAATATTAAAAAGCAGCAATTCTGTATATATTACATATAATTCAAGAAATCCATCCTTGATCACTGAGCAATATAATCATGCCATTCATTACATGACATTTTGCATTTTAGTTAATAGTGTGAGAATGAGAGTCCAATCCTGTCTCCTGGAGGGCAGATCAGCCCAGTCCTTTAATGTCCTCTTCCCTCTCAAATAACTTGCTGCTCACTTTCTGAAACTTTTTATGACCTTGAGGATTTATTTATGAGTTTTCAAACTCCCAGCATAGTGACCCACTCTGAAATCAGCACAGAACTTTTGGGAGAGGACATGGTAGTTAATTGAGGAAAAGGAAGAAAGGAATAGAATTTTATGTGTATTTTTATATAAAAAAATTAGGAAGGAAAGTTGAGTTTCACTAATTCGCTGTTGAAAGTACGGGTTAGTAGCAAATGAATATACCTTACTCATAAGTATACACAAATAGGGTGTATGCTTTTTGGAAAATCCTGTTGGTGTTTTAAAATATTTGTTTTTTTGTTTTTAAAATCTTTGTTTTTTTTTTTTTAGCCTAACTTTTTTTTTTTTTTTAAGATTTATTTATTTATACATACAAGCCAAGGTACAGGCGAGAGGCATGGGGCAGTGAGAGGGTTCACCAGAGACAGAGCGGGGAGCAGAACAGGCAGATCAGAAATACACTGCTGGGCCTCCCTGGTGGCGCAGCAGGTAGGCGCTGCGCTGTGGAGCTGTCAGCAGCGGTGATGTGAGTTCGACCCCCGGCCGGGGAGAATCCCACATGGCGCTGCGGACCTCTCCTGCCCCGCCCGCTGTTCCCCTCAGCAGTGTATTTCTGATCTGCCTGTTGTGCTCCCCACTCTGTCTCTGGTGAACCTTCTCGCTGCCCCACGCCTCTGGCCTGTACCCCAGCTTAAATAAATAAACCTTAAAAAAAA